>JACEIK010003585.1:135056-149363 GCA_018107945.1 Datura stramonium | reverse complement strand
TTAATTCGAGTTTGGACCGCATTTAATAGCGTAAACGGAAGAAATTTCAAGAAACCCTTCGTCCTCCTCTGTTTTCCTTCGTGTTTACTGGAAATTACATGATTTTATGACATAAACCGAAGTGTAGGGGTTTATATACTTGAGCCTGGATAGGGCCTCCATGACACGCTGCCATCGCGGAGGCCTTCCCTCCGTGGCACGCTGCCATCGCGGAGGGGCTCTGCCCCGGCTCCTTCCGTGATGGTTCGACGTGTCGCTTATTCGGTCTTTCCCCGGGCCTTTTCCTAGCATGTATGGCATTCAAAAACTCTTAACCAACATGCGAGTAGGCTATCTACATGTCGAGAATTTACGGTGTGTAACAATACCTCTCAAGGAGCAGCGTGACATCACCACTATCAACTACTGGATATCGCCGGTGAAGCTAACTACGATGATGAGGTTGGGTACCTGAGCCTATATCAAAAAATGATACATAATAGAAAGTATGCCTTAGTAGTTTGAATGTACAGAGTATGTGAAGCTATGCAATTTAATACATAAGTATACTAGTAGAAACATTATAATTAAAAGTGTTGAAATAATATAAAACACCTCATTTGAAAATACAAATGTCATAAATAAAATTTGAAAATACTATCAAACTAGTTAAAATTGATTAAAGTATCATATGTGCATTAAGATATCTGAGACTAGACTATACTTTGGAAGAGCTTGTTAACTCACATATAACCACGTGAGCTAAACATGGAGTTCGATGTATACGCCCCACCGATAGGGCCCAATATACCTTGCCATAGTATAAAGGCATAGTGATAAGTTGGTAATTTACCAACTCATCGGGCTTTTAAACATGAGCTTTTTGTTGGTTTTCAAGTCATGTGGGATGATTTCATGCTCTTTATCTTTGGTTTTTTCAAGCATTAAACTTAAGGAGAGAAGGCAAGGAATTGGACAAAAGCATGGAATTAAGGAATAGGACCGGAGCTCTACTAGATGGGGTCGGCGCTCCAACGGATGGGACAGGTGAAATGTCGATTGAAACGCAGGAGCATACTGATGATAAGTGGAAGGTGCACTGGTGGAACATCGGTCAGTACCTATAAACTACCGGTGTCAATGCTGGTCAGATCCCCAAAGTCACTGACCCCACCTGTGATAAAGCTGCATCTCGTGGATGGGCATCGATAGAACGCCAATGAATCACAAGTAAGGCCATTTTCTGTAGGAAAAAATCATCCAGCACAGGATTTGAGGAGCACATTTTAACCTATTTTTGTACATTCTCTAGAAAGGATTGAATATTACATTACATATTTTTAGATTTAGAGAGAGAATATTGAATAGCTTTTCTTCTTCTTCTTCCTCAAGGTATAAACCACCTTTGAAGACAATTTTGAGCTTGCTACTTACTCTTAAAGATGAATTTTATGAATTTTTTTATCAATATTCTTTTGTATTATTCATATATGAGTAACTAGATATTTTTCTAGGGGTATGTGCATGATTGGGGATAGATTGGATTGGGTATGGCTATATTAATCTTGTAATTACTCCTTTTTTGTTTTCTCCCAAATTATAAGTGAATTACCTAGAGTTGCAAATATGGGTTATGTCTACTTATTCCGTTTTTGCATGAAAAAGGGAAATTGAATATGGGTCAGAAAGCAATTATAGGCAATTGGGTCTTGAGTGTGTGGGCTTGGGCTAGAGATAGCCAAAACCCATAATCATACACCCATTAGAGATTTGAGGTTAGAGATAGCTCAAATCTTGCCTAAGTTATAGTGGATTAATTAATTGAGGCCTTGGGATTTGAGAAAACTCAAGGAATAGAGCACCCAATTGTTTGAAAAACATCGAGTGTCACTTTATCCACAGTTATTTATGCTTATGAGTAATTATTTGATTTTTAGTTAATCCCTATCTAATCGAACCCCATCTATAGTATACCCCTGGCCCTTGCTCATAATTGTTTATTCAATTTGGTTGCCTTGTTCTCTTGATAGTTGATTTTAATTCAAATTGATATCTCGCTTTTACCCCCAATACTTCTATTTTTATTTTCAATGCATGGATGCAATTTTAGTTCAAGTCAATAGACAACTTTTGCGTTATTCAATTGCTATTCCCTATGAATTGGACTCCGGCTCTTAGTTGGGTATTTATATTACGACGATCATTTACCCTTCCTCCTCGTGAGGAGTGGATCTGAACGTCATCAATTTTGGTGTTGTTGCTCAGGAAAAGGATTAGATAGCCCCTAATTGATTGTTGAGTTGAATTAATTTAGCATCTTGTGTGTTACTTTTACATTGTAGATATTGTTGGTGTGAAGATGAGCCCTTTTGAAAGGCTAATTCAGAAGCCCAAAGGTTCGTCTTACATTGAATCTCTCCGATTGATGGATCAAATGTGGAGAAGGAAGGAGAGTAAAGACGCCATGTTGATGGTTGTAATGCAGCAAATCGAGTTGTTAGCAAATTGTATGATGGGTTTTAATATGACGTATTAATAAGCCAACTAGGGCTATTGGTATCCTTATAATGAAAATCAAGGTCGGAACTCTAATTATATTGCTGAAACGGGTAGTCAGGAGAGTGAAGAGTCCTCTTTATCTCGCATCGAAAGAATGCTAGAGGTTATGCTTCAGCAAGTTGTTTCAATTTATTTAGGGATTGAGGAGCTGCGATGTGATCTCTTAGACCTCTGTCAAAAGGTGAAGGACCATGAAGTGTCCATCCGACAGCTAGAAGACAGAATGAACTTGTTGGCATCAGAAATGACAACAAAAAGTGATGAAGGAAGAAGACGCCCCGTCACCCCCAAACAATGCGGATGATGAATACATAGAAGGGGGAATTGAAGAAGAAATTTTGAAACAAACATTCTAAGGCATTCACTTAAGCAGTGAAGGGTTGGAAGAGGTGTGTCATGTTAGCAAAGGGTTGGGAACCTGCTCCTTTCAACCGAAGAAACTTGATCTTGACCTCAAGAATCAGACAACTCCACCATCACAAACATCCATCATTTCACCACCAGACTTAGAGCTCAAACCTTTACCTTCCCATCTAAAGTATGCATATCTCAGGACAAATGAGACACTCCCGGTGATCATCTCAGCTAAGCTGAATAAACAGCAAGTGGAAGCACTTTTGACAATCTTGAGAAAGCACATTCGAGAAATAGGGTGTTCTATAGCCGATATCATTAGAATGCCACGGGGAATTTGCACTAGTAAGATCAACCTTCAGGAAGATTGCAGCTCGCCACTTGAGCATCAGAGGAATTTAAACACACCGATGAAAGAGATAGTCAAGAAAGAAATCATCAAATGGTTGATGTCGGAGTTGTATACCCAATAGCTTATAGTATTTGGGTAAGCCCAATCCAATGTGTGCTTAAGAAAGGGGGAATCATGGTGGTTTCAAATGAGAAAGATGAATTGATTGCAATATGTCCAGTCACCATATGGAAGGTGTGTATGGATTACTGCAAGTTGAACTCATGAACCAAAAAGGATCACTTTCTAGTCCCGCTCATTGATCAAATGCTAGATCGATTGGATAGAAAAGAGTATTATTATTTATTTGATGGTTACTCAGGCTACAATCAGATTTCTATTGCCCCAGAAGATCAAAAGAAAATGCCATTCACATGTCCTTATGGAACTTTTGCATTAAAAAGGATGCCCTTCGAGCTTTTCAATGCCCCAGCTATTTTCTAGAGGTGTATGATGTCAATATTTTTATACATGGTAGAGGACACAATGGAAGTCTTCATGTATGAATTCTAAGTTATGAGAAATTGATTTGAAGATGGTTTGGTTCACTTATAAGAAATGTTAGAAAGATGCAAGGAAAAAAAGTTGGTGCTTAATTGGGAGAAGTGTCACTTCATGGTAAAAGAAGTTATTGTTCTAGGGCACAAGATCTCTGAGAAAGGGATTGAGGTAGACCAAGTGAAAATTGACGCCATTGTTCACCTACCCTCTCCAATGAAAGTGAAGGGCATTCGAAATTTCTAGGACATGCGGGGTTTTACCGTAGTTTTATCGGACTTTTCCAAGATAGCACATCCCTTTTTCCAATTGTTGGAAAAAGATGCAAAGTTCTAGTTTGACGAGGCTTGTATGAGGGATTTCATTGAGTTGAAAGAGAAACTTGTATCTACACCAGACTGGTCAAAGCCCTTCGACCTGATGTTTGATGCTAGCGGTGTAGCATTAGGGGCAGTTCTTGGACAGAGGAAGGAAAAGATCTTTCACCCTAGTTACTACACCAGCAAAGCCCTAAATAATGTAAAAGCAAATTACACAATGACAGAACAAGAGCTGCTCGCAATAGTATTTGCGTTTGAATATCTTAGAACATACCTTCTAGGGACCAAGGTAGTGGTGCACACGGACCATGCTACGCTCAGATACCTAATGACAAAAAAGATACTAAACCCAGGCTTATTAGATGGGTCTTTTTGCTCCAAGATTTCGATTTTGAATTAAAGGACTGGAAGGGAAGTGAGAATCAAGTGGCTGACCATCCTTCTCATCTAGAGACAGATCGTTGATTGGGTATAAATGAGGAGATTAATGATGACTTCCCTAACGAGCATATTTTGGCTGCATCCTATAATTTAACATCGTGGTTTGTAGATTTTGCTAATTAGTTGGAAAGCAACATCACTCTCGAAGGATTGACCTTTCACCAAAAGAAGAGATTCATGCATGAGGTTTAGAAGTTTCATTGGGATGACCCTTACCTTTTCTGTAGTTATTCTGATGGTGTTGCCCAACAATGAGGGGAGGAGTGTGACAGCCTTTTTGAAGAAGCATATCTTCTCACGGTTTGGCACCCCTAGAGCTATCATCGGTGATGGAGGATCACATTTTTGTAATTGATTGTTTAGTTCCTTTCTAGAAAAGTATGGTGTGAAGCACAAAGTTTCTACCCCTTATCATCCTCAGACCAGTGTCCAAGTAGAAGTTTCCAATCGATAAATCAAGTTTATCTTTACTAAAACAGTCAATGTCAATAGAACAGATTGGGAAGGGAAACTTGATCACGCCCTGTGGGCCTATCGGACCGCATATAAAATGCCAATTGGAATGTCCCCATATCAGTTTGGTCTTTGGAAAAGCTTTCCATTTACCAGTGGAGTTGGAGCATAAAACCATGTGGGCCTTGAAGAGTTTAAACCTTGATTGTGGAAACCGTTCAGGGGCGAGTGGAAATCTCAATGAGATAGACGAGTTTAGGATAAGGGCCTATGAAAATTCTACAATATACAAAGCCTAAATGAAGTACTACCATGATCAGAAAATTTGGCAAAGGGAATTTACCTCGGGAGAGCGGGTACTACTCTTCAACTCTAGGATGAGGTTTTTTCTTGGGAAGCTTAAATCTAAGTGGTCGGGTCCCTTTAAGGTGTCCCAAGTTTTCGAGAATGGAGTTGTTGAGCTTGAAAGAGATTATGGGTTGAGATTCAAAGTGAATGGCCAACAAGTAAGAAAGTATTTGGGAATGTCGGCAGAAATCAACATGGAGGAGGTTGCATACCTTGATGAACCGTAGCATAATACCTTTGTCGTGCCACGATTTTAAATAAGGCGCTTCTTGGGAGACAACCTAAGTGTTTTCATGTTTGATGCTTTGATATTTTGTTGATTTTTATTTTGTAGGTAGAGTGGATGAAGAATGAGGAAAGAAAAACAGGGCACTGGCGGCACAAAACTTGCGAAATGCCGCCCACACCCAGGTGGAGTCCAGAATATGAGGGAAAAGAGGAGATAACTGGTTCTCCATCGGCAAAATGCTTATGCCAATCCACGAACCGCCAATTCATTGTCGGTTTCAACCAGTGTAATAGGGAAGTGAATGATGAACTACGACCCACCAGCGGAATGCAGGTGACAGCCCACGAACCATTGGTCAACCGCAACTTTGAAATAGTGAACTGGGCACGGGTGGAGGCCACCTGCGCTTGAAGCAGTGAAATTTCGATGCCCACTGACGGCCACAGGTTCAGCATAGGTAAAGGTACGTATTTCATTTAAAATCTTGACCAACCCATTGACCAACCCAACACATGGCTTTTTAAACAGGTCAAACTTTTTTTAAAAAATCCCAACAAACCCTTTATTTTCACCTTCCCACTTTCCCAACAACTCACTTTCCCACAAATTTTTACCTTTCAAATTTCCCCCATTAAATCCTCCATTAAACCCACCTTCTCATCACCCAATCACTCTCTCTCTCGTTAGCCTATAAAATCCCTACTCCTATTACTTTCATTTCATTTCACCTGACACATTTCCCACTAATAAAAAGCATTGCCTATTGTTGAAATCACCATTTTTTCTTCAAGACACCAAGTTCAAATCTAGCTGTTCATTGTTCTCACTGCTCAATTGGGATGTGTCCTTATGCTCTTATATTGCTTGTTGTTTGCAAATGATAGTTAAAGATTAATCATGCTAGGTTTGGAATTTTCCATACCCATATCTCCTATTTACCATATTGTGTATTTCTATCGTGGTGTGATTCTCATTGTGTGTGTTTGCAATATTAGTTGGGGGTGAAGTCTGGGTAATCCCGAGTGCACGATTTGCCAGATGATAGATTGGGTGACATCGTTCTTAAGGGCGAATCATCAATTTTCTTTTATTGTGTTGTTTGAAAGGGTTGATCAGAATGTGGGGGTGAGTTGTAAATCATGAAATTCATAGGTTCTTGTTTAACTGGGTCAAATGTTGTTGATGTTAATACAGCGTTACACTGGTGAGACGTTGGTCATTACTAGTGAAACTCAGGCTGAGGTGTAGGACTAGGTTCAGAGCTTTAGGCCACTGCCCTAATTCGCGATTCACCTATTCTTCACGGGTTGAGACCAACGAAACGCCGGTGTAACGCCGATAGAGATTCTTTGTACCTAGTCATCTGCCTAAGTCGGCAGCTCAACTGCAACTCGCGGGTTTATACTTGCATTTCGCAATTGTAACATCGGACCACCAGCACTTGTTTTTTATGTTGCAACTTGTTCTCATTCAATTCTGAAATTTTTTTTATTTCTAGATTAGTTTGCTATGTATTTTACTTTCATATTACTCAAAACCCAAAAAGAGCAGCATGTGGCACTAACATTTCTTTGTAATATCATGTCCACCTCTCAACAATGTGGAATAGGGAAAACACAAATAACTGATGCCACAACTCAAGTATCAGAGTCCGATGAGGAAAAGAGGATTGATCAACTCCAATTTGGGCTCACTAAAATGAAGATTTATTATGTTTAGTATAAGGAGAAATAGTCTATCACTGCAGAAGCTCGATTTGAGGTTGAGTCCTTCAAGGATGACTTTCCAAACATTTATGATCAATTTCAAATTTGCAATTGGGAGCCTTTCATAATGCCCTTGGATCGTTATTTTCCCGAGTTGGTGACGGAATTTTATGCCTCTTATAGGGAACGACATGACATCTTGAAGCATAAAGGGTAGAGTTGATAAGATGTCATGTTTATCATTTGTGTTGATAGGGGACCAAGAAGTTCCCATCATCCCAGAAATCAACTCTAATTATTGGGCTGACGCAGTGTGTCCAAGTCAAGATTTTAAAAGAAAATTAGATGACAAAGATGATCAATTTGAGTGGGTGGTTGAGATAATTATTGTTGGTCAATCGCATTGGGTTACATGATCACAAATTTGAAGCATGAATGTGGCTTGATTTGGTATGTGCCTGTATTATTCCCTCCAATAACACAACTCATGTTCCCATTAAGACTGCAATCCTGGTGGATTGCATCATGGATCGTAGGCACATAAATGTGGGGTAGATTATTGCTGAGCAATTCAAGAGGAACTTTTGTGACCTATCATATTCTCGTCAGTCTGTTTTTCTTTCGTGCCAATTGTCCCCTATTCAGGCCATTGGACAAAACAGTAATGGTTTAGGGATTGATTACTTTGCAATTAAGACAGACAAGGATGCCCCAAGTTCAAAGAATCCCAAGTTGACCATGGAACCAACAACTCCTTCACCTTCAAGATGTAATGAATATGCAGCGGTTTCACCACCAACCAACAAGGCTCCCTCACCACCAGCAAAAGGCATTCTAAAGATGCACATATGGCCCAGGCCTATGATGTTCAATTGTTGAAATTAACAAAGGCAATTCCCTCTATGATTCAACAAGCCATAAAAAGATCAATGAGACCTGTAATTGACAAATTGGGATGCCTATGTGCGAGAGTTGATGTGTTTGAAAATGAAGTGGCGGCCATAAAGAAATAAATTGAAAGGCGCAAGAAGATGCTATCACCAAAAAGTATTGATCTGAATACATTAGCACCTGAGGAGGCTCAACCAGTGAGTAGCAGAAGTCCACCGGATAACTCATATGTGGGTTATGACAGCCTGTTTGAAGTGATATCGGATGAGGAAATATACCATAGCAGACTACCCTGCCCTAGGATACGCACTGTCTATGAAATGGATCCATCTTTGCAGCCTACTGGGGTGATGGGACTTCTTATCATGAGAATAGAACTCTTCCAAACCACTGGGAAATATCCACACCGGGCAAGCCACTCATACATCTGCCTGACCCGTTGATGCCCTCCACATCTGAGACTACTTCATTGCATTTTGAGGAGGTCACCTACTCATGGATCCCTCGTTCCCCTAGCTAGATCCATCATGGAGTCTTCTTTACCTTGATTGTCCTTCATTTGTACATTGAGGACAATGTAATATCTTAGTTTGGGGTGGAGGTGTGTTCTTTTCTGTGTTGCTTATGTCTACCTTGTCGGGTTGTGGAAATAAATGAAAATCTTTTATTAAGTTGTCAGTGCCATTAATTGGGTTTGTGTTCAATTTCCAAATGTTTCATGACCCAAGTCTCAATTATCTCCTTTTATTTATAATAGTTAGTGAATAAATTCCAAGGGTTTTCTTTATGCCACGGTTCTTTCCCAAGGGGCGATTTTTTTTCTTTTATTTGTTGAACTGGGTTGCATTTCCTAGTGATGGATTGAGACCCGACTTTCTTAAGGGAAAATGTCATGTTTAAAGCTATTTTTGGGTCAATGATTGCAATGGCTTCTGAGAGGTACCACCAGAAATATTTCAAAAAAAAAGAATTTGACAAGGAAAGGGGTAGATGAATGTGAAAGCTAAGTACTCTTTTGTCATAAGTTACACAGTCTTTTTTTAGCTTGTTGATTCACATGATATCTTGTTTTATGACTCTTGATGTGGTGATGAAAATGGTATGAACCCCTTGGAGGGTGATGCTTTGTCAGAAAGGTTTTAGTTTAATTCTCTTGCATGAACAATTTTCTAGAACTTGCCCCAAGTGTGACTCAACGCGAAATCCTAGATGGAGTTGCACGTAAAAGATGATTTTAGGCTTTCTTTTGATAGCTACTTTACCCATATGACCTCCTTAAGCATGAATCCTTGCTAGCCAATGTTGATCCGTTAAGCCAGTTCCTTGAAAATCACATTACAAGCCTATTACCCCTTTTGTAATCCCTATTTGGCACCCATCTTCCCTTGTGCTAGTTGTGAGAAGAAATGCAAAAATGATGCCTTAAGTCCCAAAAGTGTGGGAATAGAAAAGGGAAAGATGAGGCAAAAACCTATGTTTGGGCATTACAATAAGGAAAATGGGAAAATGATGTGAACTTCAATGTGAGGTAGCACCACATTAAGAAGAAGATGAATGAATTGTTTGGGTGAAAAGAACTGAATTGTGGAAAGGTGTTGCCTCTTGCCTAAATGAAATGAAGAGTGGTAACTAAGGAAAGATAACAAGGGCTTTTGTTGCAAAAGTGAAAATGTTTTTCAAGTAGAGATAAGGTGAGGGTGATCTCAAAAAAATGAAATATGCTGTCAGATTCACAAAAAAAAAGGGGTTATTAGGGAGGTTCTAGTCACTATAACTTAAAATTCATCCTACCTTTACCCCTATCCTTCATCATGATCTCAAAGTCCTAATTGATTTTAAGTGTAGCAACTCTACATTAGTGGCGAGTTACACGAAGGGTAAGCCTATGGGTCAAGTTATGTGCATGAGAATTTCTTTCTGAGAGTGAGCGCATTTGTTTCATTCTATAATCACTTGAGTGTGAATTTCTTGATAATTACATGGGATTCTCTCTTGATGTGAGTAGCATCACCTCCTTGGGGAACATGCTTGCATATGCCAAAAGATTTGATTGAGACAATAATGTAGTGAGCTTGAAGGAAAACTTTGAATGTGAATTTTTAATGACTTAAGATTCTATATAAGCTTGTTGTGATAAACCATGCCCCTTGTATCAAATGAAGGAATCAAATATGAATCATGCCAATTGATTGTGGTCATCTCTTAAAGTATTTGCATAAATTGTTGAGTCTCCTCTTTTTCTTTGAGTTGTTGAGTGATCGTTGGGTTGTCTAGGCTGTAGTGGTCCCTTGTGCATAAAATCATGTATAATGACATGCTTAATCCTATAGTTCAGTTGTAAAGAATTTCCTTGCTTGAGGACAAGCAATGGCTCAATTTTTGGGGTTTGATGAGTTGGTAATTTACCAACTCATTAGGCTCTAACCATGAGCTTTTGCTTGGTTTTTCAAGTCATTTGGGAGGAATTTATGCTCTTTATATTTTGTTTTTGTAGTAAATCAACATAAGGAGAGAAGGTAAGGAATTGTACAAAAGCAAGAAATTAAAGAACAGGACCGGTGCTCTACCGGATGGGATCGGCGCTCCACCGGATGGGTCTAGCAAAACATCGGTTGAAATATAGGAGCATACTGGAAATAAGTGGAATGTACACCAGTGGAACGCGGGTAAGAACCTGTGAATCGTCGGTGTCAACGCCGGTCGGATCCCCAAAGTCACTAACCCCACCTGCAACAAAGTGGCGTCCTACGGATGGGCACCGACGGAGCACTGGTGACTCACAAGTGAGGCCATTTTCAGGAATAAAAAATCATCTAGCACGGGATTTAAGGAGCATTTTTAACGTATTTCTGTACATTCTCTAGAAAGGACTGAATATTCCATTCTGGATTGGTAAAGTTAGAGAGAGAAATATTGAATAGCTTTTCTTCTTCTTCTTCTTCCTCAAGGTACAAACCACCATTGAAGAAAATTTTGAACTTGCTATTTACTCTTAAGGATGAATTTTATGAATTTGTTTATCAATATTCTTTTGTATTATTCATCTATGAGTAACTACATATTTTGCTAGGGGTGTGTGCATGATTGGGGATAGATTGGATTGGGTATGGCTATGTTAATCTTGTAATTACTCCTTTGTTGCTTTCTCCCAAATTACAAGTGAATTACTCATAGTTGCAAATGTGGGTTAAGTTCATCCCACGAGAGCCTACCACGATCCGTACAACCATACCACGGGTCATAGTTTTCCTAAAATTTCCTAAACACTTCTCTGAAGCACATCTAATGACTAGTTAGTACGATCTGTACCTTGGTTGTACGAACCATGACATGCAATAGTGGTTTCCTTGCCACTTCCTATCAGACTCCCTAAACCCGTATCATGAATCATGGTATGACTATTACTGCCCTAGTATGACTCGTAAGAATCACACGTGGTTTACTGTATAAATTATGTTGCCCCTTTGAACCCTCATCTCACGAGTCCTAGTATGACCCGTAGCACTTCCTCACGAGTCGTATTGTGACTTGTACTAAGGACTTTTTCCCAGTTTTCTGCATGTTCATGTTTTAAATCTAGGGGTTAGTCTTAGGTATTTCAGGGTGTTACAATTATGAAAGAGGCCTACTTAAGCAAGAGTTCTATGATTTCTTATTTGTCATGCTATGTATGTTAGATTGTCTTAGTCAAAGATTTATTAGTTTTATTTATGATGATGATAGAATAGACTTATGACCTCACCACTGACTTGGCACGTCTGGTGGGCATTTATCCTTTGGTATGTTTGATATACAAGAGTTATGGCCTTACCACCGACCTTGCATGTTTGGTGGGCAGTTGTCCCTTTAGTTATATAACCTCTGAGACAGACCCCTCGAGGCAGCCGTATTTGATTGATTTGACTAGGTCATTATTTGAGTAAGGACTGCGTAGCTTGTTTCTAAGATGTTGTAACTCACACATATGCCTACTTGGTGACATTTATATGATGTGTTGCATTTGGCTCCAATATCAGTTTCTAAATTCTTGACTGGGTCCTGTCATTACTCTAAATTTTTAGTATCTTGGATATGTTTCTACTTTCAGTTTTAGCCTTACGTACCAGTACATTTGATTTGTACTGATGTCCCTTCCCTTGGGGACACCTTTTTTCCTGCAATCGCGCTTTAGGTACCAGCAAATTCTTAGACCATCAGATGTAGTAGGATCTAGAGTTCAATAGAATAGTGGTATGCTCCTATCTTCTAGGAACCATGTCCCGTTGTTGATTATTTTGAGTTTTATGTACAATTTGGGTATGTCGGAGCCCTATCTTCTGCATGTCAATTTATTACTCTCTAGAGGCTAGTGTGGGCTGGTTGTATAGCTGTTTTGGTTATATGGCCTTGTCGTCCTCCCATTGTGAAGTTTAGCTTATTGTATCCTGTTCGACTTTCCAATTGCTTTTGTTATCAACAAGACTATGACAGGTGGCCTAGCCGGCCTTTATATTATAGTTATAGGCGTTATATGGCCGATTTCTCAATCACCTTCTGAGTCGAGTGCCAGTTGCACCCTCCCCTAATTTTGGGACGTGACAAAAATCATTTGTATCCTCAGGAAAGTTCAATAGAGAAGCAGTAGTCAGACAAGTCTTCAATTCCTGAAATCTCATCTCACAAGCCTCTGACCACTGAAATTTAACCTTCTTCTGAGTCAACTTAGTCAACAGAGCAGCAATAGTCGAAAATCCCTCTACATACCTTCCATAATAGCCAGCTAAATCCAAGAAATTTCTTATATCAATTGGGGTTGTGGGTCTAGGCCAACTCTTTACTGCCTCAATTTTCTGAGAGTCGACCTGGATACCCTCGCTAGAGACTATATGGCCTAGAATGTCACTGACTTCAACCAAAATTCGCACTTAGAAAACTTGGTGAATTCTTTACGGTCCTTAAGGACTATTTTAAGGCAACTAGAATGATCCTCCTCACTTTTGGAGTAAACTAGGATGTTATCAATGAACATAATAATGAACATATCCAGATACTTCTTAAACTCTTTGTTCATGAGGTCCATGAATTCTGTAGGAGCGTTAGTCAAATCAAAGTACATAACAACAAACTCATAAAGACCATAACGAGTCTTGAAGATCTTTTTAATAAAATCACTTCCCTAACCTTCAACTGATGATAGCCTGATCTGAGGTCTATTTTTAAGAAACAAGTGGCACCCTAAATTTTATTGAACAAGTCATTAATTCTAGGAAGAGGATACTTATTATTGAAGAGGATACTTATTCTTGATGGTGACTTGGTTTAATTAGCGGTAATCGATACACATTTTAAGAGTACCGTCTTTGTTACACACAAAGAGAACTGGAGCACCCCAAGGTGAAATACTAGGGCGAATGAAACCCTTACTGAGAAGATCTCTCAACTGTTCTTTTAACACTTTTAACTTGGCTGGAGACATCCTATATGGTAGAATAGAGATAGGATGAGTGTTGGGAAAATCATCTAGAAAGACCTCTGGAAACTCATTCACAAATGGAACTGACTGAAGGTATCATGTCTCAATGTTAGAGTCTTTAACTCTTACGAAATGATAGATGCATCCGTTAGAAATTAAATTTCTTGCATTAAGGTATAAAATGAAATAACCCTTAGGCATGAGGGGACTACCTTCCTGAACTGTGACTGGCTCATCTGAAAATTGCAATTCTACTACTCGGGTCCTAAAATTAACTGAGGCATAAAAGGAATACAACCAATCCATACCTAGAATAATATAAAAATAAACAATGTATAACTTTACTAAGTCAGGTATGGTGTCTTTATGATGGACTAAAATAGTACAATTTCTATAGATTCTCTTAGCTAAGACTGACTCACCGATCAGAGTAGAAACACTGGAGGACTCGAAGAGTTATTTCGGGCAAATCTCAAACTTTACGTCTACATAAGGAGTCACAAAGGATATATTAGCTCATAGATTAGGTAAAGCATATACATCAATGTAAAATACTTTTAACATACCAGCGACAACATCTGGGGGGTGATGAGCCCGCAAGTGTACGGGTCGTGCAAGTAATATAGTGACTCTTTTTAAGAACCGAAATGTCGAACCCACAGGGACTGGACCCATTCCTCTAACTA
>JACEIK010003585.1:113460-127777 GCA_018107945.1 Datura stramonium | reverse complement strand
ATAAAATCACATGAAAATGTATCAAATAGCTTAGACAACACGACTAATTTAAGCTATAAAGCGTATCACGGGACCTATATTATTTCCCGTGATCAGGGGGTTCTCCTGACCCTGGCAACTATACATAGCATACAGACGGTTCTGACCTCCACCTGTCCCTGAAGTAGTGCCCTTTTGGGAAATTCTTCCTGCTGAAGGGGTAGACTTAGCCCTATTTCCCCTATTTCCCTTTCATGATGGACAGTCCCTCAAAAAGTGGCCCTATTTACTGCATCCATAACATTTGTCTCTGCTTGAACATCACTCACCCAAGTAACTCCTGCCACACTTGGCAAAGGTGGATGTCTAGAGGTTTCTTGAATGGTACCACCCTGCATTTGTGAATTATGCATTTTGAAACCTCTAATTTTTCCTATTGTTTGAAGCTGGTTACATTGGTAGTTAACGGTGTAGGTCCAAATGATCTATTTCGAAAAAAGGACCTGTTACCATTTCCGCTCCTCTAAGAGTAGCCTCATTACTAGCTAACTTCACCTTCTTACTCTAATGCTCCTCCCTATATTTTTCTATCCTCCTCTATTCATGCCCATAAGATTGGATATATCCATATCATAGATTAATAGTGAGCCCTTAAATTCCTCCTTCACATGCTTTCCTAACCCAAATAAAACTTCCTCATTTTAGTTCTCATATTTGGTAAATCTACATAGCATACCTAGATAGTTGGGTGAGCTTAAGATTATATTCCTTCATGCTCATCATGCCCTACTTCAAGTTCACAAACTCTTGTGCGTTAGCCTCTCTTATCTCCTAGGAAAGAAGTGGTTCAAGAAGACCTCCTCAAAACTATCCCAAGTTGTCGGAGCTGCATTCTCACCACGTCCCTGATCCCACTGATCATACCTTACATTCATAACATGCTTGATCTAGTAATAAGAAAATTCAACTCCTTCTATTTCAGTTGCATGCATTGCCCTCAAGACCTTCTAGATGTCATTAATGAAGTTCTGGGTGTCCTCATCAACATCAGACCCCGTAAACATTGGCGGCTTCATCCTCAGAAATTCCCTAATCCTTGACTCTCCTAACGAGTCATAAGAACTAAAACTGGCGGGTGTTGAGTCCTGAAGGCCTTATTGAGCAGCAACCAACTAGGTGAACATCTGGATAGCTCCTTTAAATTCTACCTCTAAAGTGAAAACTTGAGGAGGCTGAGGAACGGGTGCATCTGGAACTCTCCCATTAGTATCTGGTGCATTCTGAGCTCCAACACTAGCACCCTAAAATGTTATGCATGCACCATTCCTGATCTGTATCTTAGTCTATGGAGGCATACTTGCTATGTTATTTCCAATGAAAACCTTAGCACTGGCAGTGTTCCTTGGTCTGGTGGTACATTTCGAAGGCATGATCTAATATACGTGAATGCATGAGCTAGGATGAAATCTTCATAAAGCTAAACTCTATCCCACGAACTAGAGTATAAAAGAAGTGAAGTATTTCCTAACGCCTTGTTGTCTCTCTATTATAGATATGGCACACTTCACACCTATAAGAAGGACCCTATTAGATGCGAAATCATAGACATCCTAGGACTCTTTGAACCTAAAGCTCTGATACTAAGTTTGTCATGCCCCGAGCCTACACCTTAGGCATGGTCGGCACTCAGACCACTAATGGTGCAAGTGAACCCTTATCCTGTCTTACTACTAGCCAAGAATACAATAAAGTATACACTGAAGCAATAACTTTAATGAGCTCAAATAAGAAAATAAGATTTAACAACTGCAACTAGAAATAATGTTAAAAGGTAACATCACTGACTCAACTTTCTAACAATCCTATGTAGCCTCTAAGTTTGAAGGATTCGGGACAAAGTTCCCCCAGCTACCTCAAGCTCCACTAAAACAAACATAAATATGATTGAAGCCCTCCGGATAGTAGGAGGCCTCACCCAAGTTGAGAGGAGAAGATCCTAGTGATACATTTGTTGTCAATACTATTTATCTGATTCTGCATCATAATAAAATGTAGAGCTAAATGGCATTAGGACAATTGAATGTACTGTATGTAAAATGGCTAGAAACAATAGGTAACAAGTATATCTGAATTGATAGAGCAAACTGACTGAATTTGTAACTCTGAATGATTCATATAAACACAAGAATGAATATGTGTAAACAGTTATGCAATTAAAACTATGCATCAATATAAGCACTGAAAGTACATGTATGTATGTTGAACTTTAGTTGGGAGTTTCTCTTAATTGGCATATATCATGAATGAGAATATGATGTCCAACCTCTGGCTCATTTAGGTGTTATACCCCAAGAATTCAAAGATCGGACCTGGGAGTTGAAATGGGGAAAAACTAAAAATCTGGGTTACAGGCACAGGATGAGTCATTGGACGACTCGTGAGGAGAGCCCATGAGTCGTCAGGTGACTCATGGGAAGGCTTTGGAGAATGGAAAAAGATTAAGGAAAAAGGAGTCCCTACGGGCTTGGGAATGACTCATGGTCAGACAACACGAGTCGTTAGGTCATCCGTGGGAAGGAGGTATAATAAAAATAGAACAGGCAAGGCAGTGTACTTAACAGAAGGAGACCACGACTCGTCATGTCAGGCAACGAGTTGTGGTATAAGTCGTTGGGTGAAATTTAAATAATTGGCATAAGGAAGGCAGTGCACTTGATGAGTGGTGGCCATGACTCGTGGCCACTTGTAATGAGTCATTGGGTCATCCATTAGGAGCCCCAATGATCAGTTAAGACAGTGTACCTGATGGGCATGGTGACGGATCGTTTGGGCATGTAACGAGTCATCATCTCACCCATTAGGTCACTAGGCAGTTATTTTTTGCAAAATAGTAAGGGCCTTCTCGTAATTTCCTAAGTTCCTAAGACCTATACNTGTAACGAGTCATCATCTCACCCATTAGGTCACTAGGCAGTTATTTTTTGCAAAATAGTAAGGGCCTTCTCGTAATTTCCTAAGTTCCTAAGACCTATACTACATCGTTTAAGGCACATTTTATAGGGTTTTAAGAGGGGAAAACCTATTCTAAGCTAATTCATTCCATGCATGCAAACTTCAGAGTTTGAAAAGAGGATTTAGAGTAAGTTTTGAAGGTTTCCATTGGAATCTCACCTTGGGCAATAAAAAAGTGTTAAAATCCTCCATTCCCAGGTATGTAGGGTCATGAGTGGGTGTATTCTTCCACACCGACGCCCAATCTCTATCTAGTGTAAGAAATTCTCATGATCAAGTTATGAGGTTTTTACCAAATTGCATGATTCTTCAATTTTTATACATGGGTATGATTAGATTATGTTTATATTGGTGAATTGTGAAGCTTGGGCAGACTTTAAATGTTAGAATCCTCCATTCCCAAGTATCCTCCATTGAGCAATCAGAAAGTGTTAGAATCCTCCATTCCCAAGTATGTAGGGTCATGAGTGGGTGTCTTCTTCCAAACCCATGCCCAATCTCTATCTAGTGTAAGAAATTCTCATGATCAAGTTATGGGGGTTTTTACCCAATTTCATGATTCTTCAATTTTTATACATGGGAATGATTAGATTATGATTATATTGGTGAATTTTGAAGGTTGGGCAGATTTTAAATTATTTTCAATACAAATTGTGATTTCTAAATTATGAAATTGAATGCCCATGGATGAGAAGTTCATGAAAGAAGAGAATGATGTTGAATGTATGATGATGATGAGATTTTATGATGAAAATCATGTTTCTAAAGCTATCCATGATTATGATGTTGTTTTCAAAATGAATCGAGTAGATCTAAGTTTGATAAAGCTTTGCGCAATGCCCACATGTTTATTTAAGATGATGATTTTCTTGAAATAAGCTTACCACATTGTTTGGAGCGAAGTCTCCCAAAATTCATAAATTCATAATTGAGATGTATGTCATTATTGATCTTTGTCAGAGGACAATGTTGAGCTTCATTTTCATATGATGTCGAGTCTATGCATGATTTCATTAATGAGCTTTGTCAATAGACAATGTTGAGCTTTGTTTCATACGATGTTGAGTTATGCATGATTTCATATTGAGCTTTGTCGTTAGACGATGTTGAGATTCATCAATAGACGATGTTGAGCTTCGTTATATATGATGCAGAACATTTCATGTTTTAGGGAGAAGAGTCTAGCACCGAGCGGGTTAAGGGTCGATCACCCTATGCCCCAGAACTACGCGCCAACATAGATTGATACTCTTATACTATTGGGACCTCCTTTGTGAGCTATCCCTTGCTGAGTGGCCCTTTCAGCTTGATATCAATATCATGGTAGCGTCCTTAGCCCAGACAAGGTTTTGGACAGCTCTGCCCACTTGAGTGTGATAGTCGGGACCACATAGGCTCTATCGTGGTATGTCGGTTAAGTGACGAGTCTCCCACTGTCTATACTATTCAGATTTGCATATTCATTTCTCATGGTGACTACTTTACTCATGCATGTTCTAAAAGTAAGGTTTTAATCATTGTTCAACTTTTAATATAAATGAGTCAGTCATAATTTTATAAGGCTATGCATCACGTTATGATAAGATTATGATTTCAGAAAGAATGCATGTAACCTCTCCTCTCATATTTGAAATCCTATGATATGTATGAAATGTTTTAAATGGTTTACTTTACTTAAGTGATTTTACTTACCTTGCATACTCGGTACATTCCATTTACTGACCACATACTTCCTATGATGTATCGTTTCATGATACAGGACCCATCTCCTAGGCTCAGCCCCGTGCGTAGTCGGTTGTCAGAACTAGCTTCTACTTGATTGGTAAGTCCTCATACTTTGAGGGCTATATATTCAGTTCCTTATGTATTTTCAGTTTCAGCATTATTGAGTTAGTTGGGGTCTTGTCCCATCAACTCATCCAGATTAGAGCCTTTTAAGACCTACGCATATGTAGCTTCGGATGTTATTCTGATGCGATGTTGTTTTAGACTTCCACTGAGATTATATTCATGTTTTCTTCAGTTTATTGAATGATTTAGTTGTATTCTTATGCCATGGGTCAACTTGGGGTCTGTTGTGGTCCCTTGTCCTGTGTCTACGACTGGGCCTCCGTTCGGGTCGTGACATTAATAGAGCTATCCAAAGCCTTTCCAGGGACGATGACGAACTAAACTATGGATCCATTAAGTTTTTTTCCTTGTTATTACCCCTTTTTTTTCTTCTGTATCCTCATGAGTTACTTCTTGCTCACTCCTTCCCTTGTTGTGGTCACCATTTATATCATTTATTTGTATCGCTGCATTATATTTCTCCTTTGTAGCATCCCCTTGCTTCTTGTTATATCTATTGATTCTTTCTTTATTCTTATCCCCATGATAGTGAAGTGCTTTTTGTGGAAGAGTAATCTTTTGTTGTTTTCTCTTATTCCCTGTTTCCTCTTTGTTGTTTTGTAGATCCTGATTGCTAGGATCTATATTATTTATCTCGTCGTGAATGCCATACTAATTCTATGAAAGGATTCTAGTGTTTCAGTGCTATTTACTTCGCCACTATTTGTTCATATATTTCCAACCGCATTCCTGTGCTCTCGATTCCCAACTATCTTGCCATTTGTAAGTTTTCTTGAAAATGACCCTGCTGGAAGGCTTCTTACTATATCATTTATCCCTTGTCATTGTGCTCCCTTATTTTTAGAACATGTACCTTTCTCCTTATTTTTATTTCTTGTGTTTGTATTATGTCTATTGTTCTGTACCCTTTTTTTCCATTTCTCCATTTCCTTTATGCCTATCTCTTTTTGTATCATTTTTCTTGTTGTTTTCCATGTTTTTCCACACTTCTGGCTGCATGTATTTGTACACAGATATACCATGACCCTGAAGCTTACGTTCCAAGCAATATTTAGGAAGATAATCATACTGTATTGTAACCTTCACTTCCTTATTGATCCAACACTCTCATCTTCTATATCCATCCTTACATGATCTGGTAGATTAGCCATCAAGTCAATTTGTAACTTCACTTTTGCATAACTAGGTCTTGTTTTATCAATTATGCCCATAAAATGACGAAAGGATACACCTACAACCGATGCCAAAGAGAAAAAGGCTTTTTTTAACATAGTATGTTGGTAGTAGGTTGGGAAATGCTATCCACGCCATTGCTTTTTTAGTTTCCACCTCCACTATGAACTTTAAATTTTATATTAATGGTCTCATTTGATACGAACTGTCATCTCTAGATTTGATATAGACAGCACATTTGATGTAAGATTAATGAAATCTTCTTTTAAAGTCAATCTAATCAAAATGTGTCTACTTCTAAACAAACCTATTTTACAATCCCCTTTTATACTACATTGAGTAGGAATTACTACTCTCGGCACCTCCAAATCTAGTCAGTCATATGAAAATTTCCCAACAACCGCGTTTTGTATATTTTCAATTATATTCATGGATGCTACTTCCGCTTCAGACAATCTAAGGTAGGGTTCTCCATGAAATAATATAACTGGCTTAAATTAGATCATAGGAAAATTTGTAGGTTTTGTAGCCAAATAATAATGTTTCTTAATAGCTATAACACCCCTAAAGTCTGTAAGACAAGACCCAAAACTAGTGAATTGAGATATTTCAATGCCTCGGACTTTCAGGCTAAGTTTGGAACCGTTCTAGGTATATGGATAGGTCCAAGACCAATGAATTATGTGGATACTAGGTGTTAATATCAATCCTCAAGTGTGAAAAGTGCAATGGATACAAATTAAGGTCATAACGAACTTCTAGCACAAAGTTGAGTTGAGAGCATTCTTACTGATCGAGTTTACGTACAAGTTCTAGTAAGGGTAAACTTCTAATGACTATAGATCCCATTTTACAAAGTGTTTTTAGGTGATTAAATATATCAAAGTGAATCCCTTTGAGTCTTCTTTCCAACATATCCAACCTTTCATAAATTGAAGTTCGGAGTAAAACGTTATGAGCAATTTAGTGAAACTGCACCACATCACAGAATGATTCATATGGTGACTCGTTAAGTCACCTAACGACTCGTTAAGTGACCTGTTAAGTGGCCGAAATTGCTGGAAAACTTCAGTTTCGGAGGGGACTTCATGACTGGTTAAGTGATCCATTATGTCACCTTACGACTCATTAAGTGACTCGTTAATTGGCAGAATTTGGTGGAAATATCAGTAGACTTCACGGATTAGACTCACGACTCGTACAGTACCTCATGGGTCATGATATGCCTCATGAGGACTGGCAGGGTCTTTTTTATTCTTCCAAATTTCAAGGGTCTTTTCATAAAATTTTAAGCTTCTAACTCCTAAGTGACGTCGTTTTGGGTATCAGATGGGACAAATTTAAGGGTCCTTCCTAGCCTAATCCCTCATTCCACCCAAAAAAAACCCATAAGTTCTTCTTCCTCTTCTCTCCCAAGGTTCAATTTCACCTAGGGATTTCTTCAAGGGCTTCAAGATCCAAGTTCTAGTGGGGGATTTCTTCAAGCTAGGTATGTGGGACTTCAACAAGGATTTTCTTTCATCCTTGTGTCCCAAACTTTATGTTAAAACCTTAATTCCTTGATTTCTAGAAATGCATGCCTTAGGGTTTCAATCTATGCATGAATTCTCACATGTTCTCTATGGGTTTCAAGACTCTCATGATATGTAGCTATGTATGTTTATGAAAAGGATCCCAAATTCATGATTTATGTATATGATAGATAGTAGCATGATCTTCTAGAATTTCACCATGAATTAGCATTATTTTGAGATATGGCCCTTATGAAATATTTACATGATATTATAATGAATTCGATGTATATGTCTAAAGTATGGTTGAACCATTAGTTTCCTAAATCTAGAACATATGATTTTTGTATATATGTTAAAGCATGACTAGAACTTATGGGATTCCGTGAATATGAAACGCATGAATTATACTACGTTGTGGGCCTATAATGTTATGAATTTCAATGACAAGTCATGATCATGATTTTTTAGACTTACGGGCCTCTAGATAGTAGAAAGTAGCCTTGATCAAATTCTAATGAATTCAGTATGTTATGATTAGTTGAACACTCAGGTCTCTGATTAGCCGAAGTAACCTAGACTAGAAAAATGATATCAGTTCTGTGTTTTTCTTTAGCTCAGTCAAGGATTCAAAATAGCAAAGAATGTTTCTATCATGACCCGAACATAGGCCCGGATCAAGACATGGGACAAGGAACACCAAGAGGCCCCAAGTCAACCCATGGCATAATCATAGCATAACACTATCAGAATAACAACTAACAGAAATCATAACTAAGCGGAAGCTAACTGAAAGAGTCTAATTAAAAACCATACGAACAAATGTAACGAAACTCTGATACAAAGTTGAATCTGTCTATACAAGTCTGTGAGCCTCTACTACACTAATGAGTTGCTGGGACAAGCCCCCAGCTAACTCCTAAAGTCTGAAAATGAAAACTTAATGAAATAGAAAACATAGATCGCATCCTTGAGAGATGAGGACTCACCACAAGAAGATGAGATGGGAATGGAGTATATCTTACCACGCGGCTGAGTCTGGAAACCTGAATCTATATCATGAATAGCACATAAAGTTGCGGTCAGTACTTGGAATGTACTAAGCATGCGGGAAGCATAAATAAACTAAAACATGCAAATATACAAGAAGGAAGTAAACTGAATACATTACTGGACATATAACTGAACGGAAATACATCGACCCTGTCTAAGATACACATATATATATTTACATGAAGCTTTTATTTGAAAACAATTACTGAACATAATCAACAGATGCATAAAGATCATGTAATATGTATATACCGAGAACCGAAGCCGTGAATGATATCATGGAGAGTCCCTGACTGTCTAAGGGATACGTTCTCTTCTATGGAGAGTCCTTGACTGTCTAAGGGAGACGTTCTCTGCTATGGAGAGTCCCTGACTGTCTAAGGCAGAACATTCTCTGATATAGAGAGTCACTGACTGACTAAGGGAAACATTCTCAGCTAATGAGAGTCCCGACTGACCAAGGAAAAAATTCTCAGCTAAGAAGAGTCCCGACAGACTAAGGGAAACATTCTCAGCTAAGAAGAGTCCCGACAGACTAAGGGAAACATTCTCAACTAAGGAGAGTCCCAACAGACTAAGGGAAACATTCTCAGCTAAGGAGATTCCCAACTGACTAAGGGAAACATTCTCAGCTAATGAGAGTCCCGACTATACCAAAACATGCAGAGCACTAGTCTGACGTCATTCATCTAGTCTAAATTACTACAGCTAATCAGAGACATGAGCATTCAACTAATTACATCATACTGAATTTATTTGGAGTCTGATCAAGGCTACATTCTACCAAAAACAAGCCCA
This sequence comes from Datura stramonium, assembly GCA_018107945.1. Taxonomy (NCBI): domain Eukaryota; kingdom Viridiplantae; phylum Streptophyta; class Magnoliopsida; order Solanales; family Solanaceae; genus Datura; species Datura stramonium. The sequence goes on along the minus strand of JACEIK010003585.1, from coordinate 118,400 downwards.
CAAGTCTGAAGGATCATTCTGATGCTTTGTTATCACAATTCATATCATTATGGTCCCGAATCATCATTTAAACCACACATTTACATTGATGAAACATCTATAGGATCAGATCATACTTTACACACTTCCACAACATTTTAATCCCGAGTTCATAGCTTATGACGTATATTTCTCACGACCCGAACATATACTCGTATCATAACAGGGGACAAGGAGCTCCGAGAGACTCCAAGTCGACCCATGGCATGAACATTTATCTAACTTCATATCATTTAAATGGAATACTTAATGTAATGATATAGCAGAAGCATAAACATAATATAGCATAGCATAATAAGTGGAACGTTCTAAATACATAACAACTGAGTACTATAATTAGTCTGAAAGCCTCTATCATATCAAATGGGTTGATGGGACAACATCCCCAACTAACCCGGCAAAATTGAAAACCAAAAGAACATCAACATATGAAACATATGGTCCTCGGAGAATGAGGACTCACCAAGAAGCTGGATGCTAACTCCGATATGGACTACTGCGGTGCTGGATTTGACGATCAGAGTCTGTATCATAAAATGATATAGCATAGAGTATACGGTCAGTACATGGAATGTATAGACTATGCAAGATAAGTAAAAAAGACATTTAAAAATACATAAATTCTCATAAATGATCATAAGAGAAGGACAACATGCTCATATCATAAATATCATAAGATAACATAAGGCTCAAGGTTTTCAAATCGTTCATAAACCATTCATTATCATAGTCATAAGAGAAACTTTATTAAATCATCACTTGAGCGAAATAACATAAACATAACAATGCATAAAATATGCGAAACAATGGGAGGACTCGTCATAACCGACACCATCATGGTAGATCCTTACATGATACCCCAACTATCTCACTCAAGTAGGCAGAGTCGCCCCTGGCTTGCCAGGCGAGGGACATGCATTATGTGTATCACGAAAGAGGAGATCATTAACATTGTAATTTATCATTATAAACCTATGGCAGCACGTAGTTATGAGATACCGGTGTAGTCATTTGAATGCTGGGTTTCTCGGTGCTAGACACAGCTCCCAAAAACATGCACATTAGGCTCATATGTAAATCAATAACATCATTCATTAAGATTCATGGACAAATAAACATTTATCATCATTGATCCACATTAAAACATGGTTAGACAAGAATCAAAGGCCCTTTTCGTCAACCAACATCATAAATCAATAAATCATGAGATCCATTTCATAGATCGTAAATCATTCTTGAACATTTGGGCATTGCCCAATACTTTACCATGCTTGAAAATACTCAATTCATTGGAAAACATGATTATAAACATAGGTTACTTGAAAACATGTTTTTCATCATAATATCTCATTATCATCATATATTCATCACAAATCTCATCTTTCATGAACTTCTCATCAATGGGCTTTTAATTCATAAAACTAGATCATGATTTTTGATTGAAAACAATATAAAACTTGCCCATGCTTCATAATTCAGTAGTAGAAACATAATTAAATCATACCCATGTAGAGAATTATGAAATTCATGCATTTGGATTAAAACCCCATAGACTATATATAGAAATCTCATGATTTAGAGAGGGATTGGGCATGGGTGTGAAAGGAATCAGCCATTCATAACCCTACATACTTTTTGGTAGCTGATTCTTACATTTCTTTAATGCCCAATAGGAATTGAAGAGAAATTGAAGAACATTAGGCTTGATCACCCTCTCTCACCTTATACCTTGCATGCATGAATGTAAATGGCCTAAAATGAACTTAACCCCTTTAAAAGTCATCATTCATAACTCAAAATGACGTAGTTTAGGCCTTAAGATCTTAGGAATTATGGAAAAGTCCTTACTAAATTCGTAGAAAATAACTGCTAGATGGTCCTAACGAGGGACCTAACAACTCGTCCTCTATGGACACGACTCGTGACATGATCCGTGAAGTACACTGCTAGTCAAGTCTGTTGGGCTTGTAACAGAAGACATAATGACTCGTTACCTGGTGACCACGACTCGTGATCACCATTCGTGATGTGCACTACCTCTTCCTCAAATATGTTTTTTCCTTTTTGGTCACGACTCATCCCACGAATAGTGGGAACTGACCACGACTCATTGGGTCCTCCCGTTAAGTACACTGCCTCTTTCCCTCACTTCTCTCAACCACCACTCCCCACGACTGACATAATAAGTCGTGGGGCCTGACTACGACTCGTGGTCATGTCCGTGGGATCCCATTTCTTGAATTTTCAAACTCATCACCTAAGCCTCCCACGGGTCACATCACGACTTTTGGGTTGCACCAACGGGTCACCTCACGACCCGTTCTGTGCCTAGTGCCAGTTTTTAAACTTTTCTCTGTTTCAACTCCCGGGTCTGATCTTTGGGCTTCCGGGGTATAACAATATCTCCCCCTTGGGAACATTCGTCCTCAAATGTTTGAAAAAACATAGAACAGCAGAGAAACGCAATTATCATTTTCAAATACTAATCATTTAAATTGAAAACTAACGGAATGACTTCCTCCGATTCAAACTACATAGCTGAACTGAATTCATGAATCATACATACACCCACATACATAAAAGAAACTTAGGCACATGAACTGAACATGAAAACTAAATAGAGTTTTAGTGCAAAACTGATACCTCAAGCTGGAACTAAGCCGGTAGAGAATAAATGTGGGTATCTATCCATCATATCCGCTTCGACTTCCCACGTAGCTCCCTCCACATACTGATTCCTCCATAACACTTTAACTGAAGCTACTGTTCCTTAGCCTTCGAACTTGATGATCCAGTATTTCTACCGGAACCTCCTCATAACTGAGACTGTCATTCACATCAACACTACCCACCGGGAAAACTAAAGTTGGATCACCCAAACACTTCTTTAAGAGCGACACATGGAAAAAAGGATGAACAGAAGCTAACTCTGAGGGAAACTTCAACTCGTATACCACCTTACCAACCAGTCTAACAATCCAGTAGGGGCCAACATAATGAGGGCTGAGTTTTCCTTTCTTTCCAAACCGCATCACTCCCTTCATGGGAGATACCTTCATAAACACCCAATCATCCACCTCGAACTCTAATTCTCTCCTTCTCACATCGGCATAGGACTTTTGGTGACTCTGAGCGGTTTTCAGCCTGTCCCTTATCAATTGAACCTTCTTCATAGCCTCATGAACCGAATTTGGCCCTATCATTGCCACCTCACCAACCTCAAACCACTCGATGGGAGATTTATATCTATGCCCATAGAGAGCCTCGAACGGCACCATTTGAATACTGGAATGATAGTTGTTATTGTAGGCAAACTCTATAAGGGGCAAGTGATCATCCCAACCACCTTTGAAGTTAATCATGAATTCCCTCAACATGTCCTTGAGATTCTGTATTGTCCGCTCCGCTTGACCATCCATTTGCAGGTGAAATACTGTGCTGAGTTTAACCTGAGTGCCAAGTCCTTTTTGAAACGACCTCCAAAATTGAGAGGTAAATTGGGTACCTCTATCTGAAATGATGGATAAGGGCACACCATGCAATAAGACTAGTTCCTTGATATATAGTTTGGCATAGTCCTCCGCCGAAGTCGTGGTCTTGACCAGTAGAAAATGAGCAGCCTTGGTCAACCTATCCACCACAACCCAAATGGAGTCATATTGTCGACGAGTACGAGGTAAACTTGTTATGAAGTCCATATTAATTTCTTCCCACTTCCAAGAAGGGATGTTGATATCCTAAAGTACACCTCCCGATCTCTGATTCTCCACATTTAATTGCTGACAGTTTGGGCACCTAGCTACGAATTCTTCAATGTCTTTCTTCATGCCATTCCACCAATAGACTTCTCGTAAGTCACTCCATCTAATTCTGGGGTATGATCTTAGAAACTTTTGGGGTGTTACAATATCTCCCCTTTGGGAACATTCGTCCTTGAATGTTGGATAAACATACTGAAAATTGGGGGAATAACTGATATCCCAAAATACTGAACATTTTCATCTAAAACTGATGGAGTATCTAACTCCGGGCTGATCTTACATCTCTGAACTAAATATCCAAATCGCACATGCATGTTAAGGCGTAAGAGGGATTGAAAAACATGAAAACGAACATAGGACTAAATAGAACACGGAGAAGGATTCTTTTCCTCTAACTCGCACTTAGTTGATACGGACTGAGTCATCATTCTCAAATTTCTTTCTGATACTGAACTAATATTCATGGTATCTAGTCTAACTGAAAGTAAGGGACTAAAAAGCACAAATCATTCATGACATCTAAAATTGAGCACATACATGAGGTACCCTCATCTACTGGGCTACTAAAGGAACTCCTAAAGACTGAGTTCAAGCTGAACATACTGGAAGGCATGAGTTAACACGCATAGCGGGTTTATAACTGTCACGACCCGAACGTACACTCATATAGTATACACGGGACAAAGGACCTCGAGAGACCCCAATTCGACCCATGGCACATGCATACGTCTAATCTCAATTAACAAAGCCGAATACTTAGCATAAACAAGAGGAAATGTAAACATAGCATAACACCAAAAAATACTAAGCATACACAAGAGCTAGATACTACACATTATCTGAAAGCCTCTAATACATAAGATGGATTGATGGGAAAACATCCCCCAACTAACCCGACCAATACTAAAACATAAATAATATGAAAGTCTGTCAAACGGTCCTTTGAACATGAGGATTCATTAGAAATTTGAGAGCGTAAGCCGAGATGGACTAAGGATAAGGATGAACCTGAGACTCGGACCCTGTATCATGAAATGATATGACGTGCCCCGCATCGAGTGCCAATAATTTGACGACTCTTTTTCACATCGAGCACGTCCGCAAGTGTACGGGTCGTGCAAGTAATATAGTGGCTCTTTT
>JACEIK010003585.1:76469-108426 GCA_018107945.1 Datura stramonium | reverse complement strand
CTTGCAAGTCGGTGGACATCCTTCACCAACTCCTTCTTTCCCTCATCCACGTGGGACACACTCTCCATAGAGAGCCTACTAAGTGCATCTGCAACCACATCGGCCTTACCCGGGTGGTAAAGGACACGCATGTCATAGTCCTTAAGTAACTCCAACCACCTCCTTTGCCGAAGATTTAGATCTTTCTTTGAGAACACATATTGAAAGATCTTGTGATCCGTAAATACATCCATGTGGACCCCATACAAGTAATGCCTCCATATCTTTGATGAAAACACCACCGCGGCTAACTCGAGATCATGGGTTGGGTAATTCTTTTCATGAACTTTCAGCTATCTCGAAGCATATACTATTACCTTCCCACGCTGCATCAACACACATCCCAGTCCAACTCCCAAAGCATCACAATATACAACAAAGCTTTCAGTACCCTCGCGCAAAGTCAGCATTGGTGCTGAAGTGAGTCAGGTCTTCAACTCTTGGAAGCTTTTCTCACAAGCTTTCGACCATTGGAACTTCATCTTTTTCTGAGTTAACTTAGTTAAAGGTGCCGTAATAGATGAGAAACCCTCAACAAACCTCCGGTAGTAGCTAACTAGACCCAAGAAACTCTGAATTTCTGAAGGATACACTAGTCTAGGCCAATTCTTCACTGCCTCAACTTTTTGGGAATCTACCCTTATGCCTTCTCTTGATACCACATGACCCAAAAATGCCACCGAGTCTAGCCAAAATTCGCACTTACTGAACTTTGCATATAGCTGACGATCCTTGAGGGTCTCAAGTACTACCCTTAGGTGAGCGGCATGCTCCTCTTTGCTCCGTGAGTATATCAAGATGTCGTCAATGAACACAATCACGAACATGTCCAAATATGCCTTGAACACCCTTTTCATTAGATCCATAGAAGTTGTAGGGGCATTGGTTAGTTTGAAAGACATAACAACAAATTCGTAGTGACCATACCGAGTCTTGAAAGCGGTCTTTGGGATGTCACTCTCCTGAACCCTGAGTTGGTGATCCCAAACCTGAGATCTATCTTGGAGAAGCATTTGGCACCCTGAAGCTGGTCAAACAAATCATCGATCCTAGGTAAGGGGTTCCTGTTCTTGACAGTAACCTTTTTCAACTACCGATAGTCAATACACATGCGAAGGGAACCATCCTTGTCTCGAACAAATAGACTGGTGCACCCCGTGGACACTAGCTCGGTCTAATGAATCCCTTATCCAACAGATCCTTTAATTGATCCTTCAATTCCTTTAGCTCGGCTGGAGCCATCCTATAGGGAGGAGTAGAGATAGGCTTTGTATCGGGTAATAGATCAATGCCGAAATCAATTTCCCTCTCTGAAGGAACACCTGGCAAATCATCACGAAACACCTCTGGATATTTGCACACCACTGGAACTGATTTAATAGTCGGGGTCTCGGACTCCACATCCTTAACCCTAACTAGGTGGTACATGCAACCTTTAGAAATCATCTTCCTGGCCTTAAGGTAGGAAATAAACTGACCTACTGGTACCGCCGAACTACCCTTCCACTCCAACACTGACTCACCCAGAAAATGAAATTCCACTGTACTGGTCCTACAATTAATCAAAGTATAACATGCAAACAACCAATCCATGACAAGAATAATGTCAAAGTCAGTCATGGCTAACTCTACAAGGTCTGCGGCGGTCACCTTATACAACACAGTGACTGGGCATTCTCTATATACTCGTCTAGCTATGATCGAATCACCAACAGGGGTCGAAACTTAAAACGATTCTGACAAGGTCTCGGGACTAACTCCAAGGCTACTAGCAATGTAAGGAGTCACAAAATTAAAGGTAGCTCTCGGATCTAGAAAGGAATAAACATCAATATGAAAGACACGCAACATACCAATGACCACATATGGTGAAGTCTCCTTCTCCTGGCGCGAGGCAAGGGCGTAGAATCGGTTTTGGTGTTGTCTGCCACCCCCACTAGTCGATGCTCCCTATGGAGCGGAACGGGCTAGAGTTGCTGCTGTCTTGGTGGTCTGTGCACAACCCCTATCATCACCCTGTCTAGCATATGGGCACGCTCGGTGCATGTGCCCAGATCTACCATACCCATAGAAGACATCTGAACCGAGCAGGCACTCTCCGATGTGACTCTTGTCGCACTTCCCGCCGGCTGGAGAGGTATAGTCTAACTGGGTGCCCTTCTGACCCCTCGACCCTGAAGCCCTTCTCGTCTGATCACTCATGGGCCTGGATGGAACACTAGCTGATGATGGTGCTGGGGCTAGTGACCTCTACTGGAGCTATGGACAATAGCAACCGCTGGACCTCTAATGTGAAAACCCACGACTATCCGTTCGAATCCTCTTTGCCTCCCTCTCCCTCGCATGAGCCACCTCCATCTGCTAAGCGTACAACACTATGCGAGAAAAGTCCATATCCTAGTGGAGAATAGCATTCTTGCAATCCTTGTCTAAATAACAGCCACACCATGAACGAATCGGCTCACATGCACCCTCTGATCCATCACTAACTCTAGGGCGCACTTTGACAGACGAGTGAACTCAAGCGAATACTCTAGCACTATCATCTTTCCCTGCTTGAGGTTCACACACTCAGCTACTTTCAACTCTCTCATCTCCCGAGGGAAGAACCTATCGAGAAAGGCCATCTGGAACTCATCCCAGGTGATAGGGCCCGCTCCTACTGCTCTGTTGTCCTTCCATTGCTTGTACCAAATGTGAGCGACCTCTTTTAGCTGATAAGAGGCCAAGTCCACACTCCCCATTTGTCACCCCCATAACCTGGGTGACCTTCAAGATCCCTTCAATGAACTCGTGTGGATCCTTATCCACCTTTGATCCTGTAAACTCAGGAGGGTTCATCCTCAAGAAGTCTCTAATCTGAGTCGCTGCTGCATTGCCATTCTGTGGGAAATTCGCAACAGCCTGCTGGTTTACCTGAGCGGTCAAGGCCTGCACCAACATCTAAATAGCCGCTTGAAATTCAGCTCGGGTGGCTGGCTCTGGTGCCTCAGGCTCCTGAACAGGTGGGGCTTGTTGATGCCCACGGTCCTTGCCACCTCCGTGGCATTTATCATTTTCATTCCTCCCCCCATTCATTCTCCTAGGATCCATAATTCTGAAATTGTTAATCGCATGAATTAGAAGGATGGAGAGACTTTTCATCGCACGACATAGAACATGAAAGAAGGGAACATTTCCTAAATGTCTAGTAGCTTCTTCATCATAGGTGTGGCGCGCTTCACACCCATGAAAAAGACTCTACTTAACGCAGCTTTCAGACACCCTAGGACACTTCAAACCTATGGCTCTAATACAAAGTTTTTCACGACCCGAACGTAGATCCAGATCGTAGACATAGGACAAGGGACCTCGAGAGACACCAAGTCGACCCATGGCACATGCATACGTCTAATATCAATTAACAAAGTCGAATACTTAGCATAAACAAGCGAAAACGTAAACATAGCATAACACCAGAAAATACTAAGCGTACACACAAGCTGGATACTACACATTATCTGAAAGCCTCTAATACATAAGATGGGTTGATGGTACAACATCCCCCAACTAACCCAACCAATAATATGAAAGTCTATCAAACGTTCCTCGGAACATGAGGATTTACCAGCAATCTGAGAGCGTAAGCTGAGATGGACTAAGGATGAGAATGAACCTGAGATCCGGATCCTATATCATGAAATGATAAATCATAGAAAGTATGTGGCAGTACGTGGAATGTACCGAGTATGCAAGGTAAGTAAAAAGGACGTTAAAAGTAAAATAAACTCATAAATAATCATGGGAGAAGGACATCATGCTTCTGTTATAAACTTCGTACGAAAACATAAGGCTCAAGACTTTCAAATCGTTCATAAAGCGTTCATAATCATAATCATAAGTAACTTTATCAACTTGAGCCAATAACATAAATATAAAAATGCACAAAACATGCTAAACAATGGAAGAACTCGTCATAACCGACAGCATCATTATAGAGCCTTTCATGACGCCCCAACTATCTCACTCTAGTGGGAAGAGCCGACCTTGGCTTGTCAGGCGAGGGTCATGGATTAGGCGTGATAGCACATTTGAGGGGATCATTATCAATATAATATATCATTAGGAACTCACGGTGGCATGTGGTTATGAGACACCGACGTAGTCCTTTGAACGTCGTGCTGCTCGGTGCTAGACACGGCTCCCAAAAACATGCATATAGGCTTATACATAAATCAATAACATCACGCCTTAAGATTCATTGGCTAAAATATAACATTTATCATCATTGATCCCCTTTAAAACATACTTAGCCAAGTATCATAGGCCCTTTTCACCGGCCAATATCATAAATCGATAAATCATGTAATTCACTTCATAAATCATAAATCATTCTTCAACATGTGGAAATTTCTCAATACTTCATCATATTCAATTCTTTCAAAATATGCTCATAAACATGGGTAACTTGAATTCGTGTTGTCCCATCATCAATAACCTCAAAATATTGCATATTCATCATAAATCATAACTTTCATGAACTTTCATCAATGGGAAATGTAGATTTAAAAGCTTGAAACATAATTTTTAAGAAAAATAATATAAAACTTGCCCATCATTTATAATTCAATAATTAAAACTCAATTAAATCATACGCATAAAGAAAAATCACTTTTTCATGCATTTGGGTAAAACCCTATGGAACTTGAATAGGAGGATTCATGATTTAAATCAAAATTTGGGCATGGGTGAGGAAGAATTTCACCCATTCTAAAACCCTACATACCTGGGGATGGGCTGATTTCGAAGTTCCTTGAATACCCACTAAGAACTTGAGGGGAACTTGGAGAAGAAGGCCTTGAATCTCCCTAAAACCTCTATAAAGCTCTTGCATGGGAATGAGTATGAATTAGGGAATTAACCCACCTTAACCCACTAAGAAAATACACAAAACAACGTATTTTAGGGTCTCAAAGCATGGAAAAGTTGAAAATGCCCTTAAAATTATTTCCCTAAAAACTGTTCCGGACGGACCAACGACCGATCTAATGGGTCGTTAGACCAAACCACGACTCGTGATATCGAATCATTGGATCCACTGCCCAATGACATCCTCAAATTCTTCCCACGACTCGTCAGGACGAGTCGTTTCTTCAATCAATAGATTATTGGATCGACCGTTGTCAACCCCTTGACCAAATCTGACTTTCAATTCCACGAGCCTCACCATGACTTGTGGTGGCATCCAATGATTCATGGTCTCCATCCGTTCTATGCACTGAAATTCTCAACCCTCAAACAACGACTAGAACAACGGGCCGTTGTTCTCACCATNCCCCCTGCCTAAGCTCAATCCTTCCAAGGACTGGTAACAACGACCCATTATTCCTGACAATGAGTCGTTACACCATCCGTTGTCACCACTGCTTCCCTGAACCCCCCATTCCACGATTGCTTTTGATGACTCATGGTATCCACCCACGATTTGTTGAGTCGCTCGTCCTGTGATGTTTTTGCCAGTTTTCTGCACTTTTCAAATTCAACTCCTGGGTCTATTCTTAGCCCTTTTCCGGGGTATTAAAATAACATGAAGATGAGCCTTAAGAATTCATAGAGTAAGACTTGCATTGCTATCTGAAGCGGTTATCTAGGAATTCTGGAGGTCTGAACACAAGACTGGGTAGAGCTTAGCTTCAACAGAAATACAAGAGGAATTACCTGAACCTGACGGGATTGACACACCATAATTGTTAGGGCTGGAACTCTCCTACTATCATACCCAAGACTCTACTTGTCTCACAGACTTACCATCTTCCCCTTAGCTTTAAGCCATCATTCTATGGCTCCTAAATCTTTCTTAAGGTCGAGGCTAAATCACTAACTCCTGACTTCTCTGCTATCTCCCACATTCACTGCTAGCCTCATGATCACATCTATTACACACCATACCTCACCAACTTCTTCTCAACAAACATCAAAAGAGCTTCTTATCTGGTACTGGGGTTCTGGGCTAGCAACATAGAAAGAGTAACAAAAGATATTCATAACATACCTGTGACTTCTTGTAGCGACTTGCCCTTATCCTAATGTGTTGCCAAGGCGTAGGAGCAGTTTTGACGCTGTCCACCACCTGCGCTAGATGATGCACCCTGCTGAAATGGACGGGCTATCGATGCTTACTGAAGAGGTGGTTATGGCCCTACTCTCGCCCCGCTTGGCTGCCGCGCAATCTCTTTGCTTATGACCCAACTTGTCGCACCAAAAACAAGCATCTGAGCCAGCCATGCATTCTCCAAAATGTTGTTTCCCACAGCTCTTACAAAGTGGATAAGTAATCTCCCTTACCCTATGTCGGTACGGAACGCTGCCTTTCAAAGGTGATGGGGCTGATGATTTCTGTTGGTAGCGTGAGCGGTGTCTACCACTCGACCTTTGTTAGGAGAACTCTAAATCTCCGGTTCTATCCCTGTTGGCCTCTCTCTCTTTTTCCTTCACTTGTTCAACTTCCATTTGTTGAGAAAATATCACCAAATGTGGGAAGTATATGTCCTTGTGCAACATGGCAGTCCTGCACTCTTTGACCAAGGAATCTGACACTCCATTCACGAACCTGCTCACACAAGCCCTCTGGTCGACTACCATCTCTGGTGCATACTTGGATAACCGGGTAAACACCAATGCATACTCCTGGACATTCAAGTTGTTCTGTCTCAAGTTGATGAACTCTGCCGCCTTTTCCTTCCTCAACTCCCTAGGGAAAAACCTATCTAGGAACGCAGTCATAAGTTCATCCCAACCTACGGAGGCTTCTCCAACTCCCCGACTATATCTCCACTGACAAAACCATATGTGACTGACTCCTATCATCTGGTAGGAGGCTAAGTCTGCGCTCTCCGTTCCCGTCACTCCCATGATTTTGGCGATCTTCTGGATCTCCTTTAAGAACTCATACGGGTCCTCGTCCACCTTTGACACTAAGAATTCAGGTGGATTCATTCTGAGGAAGTCTCTTACCCTAGCCGCCGCTACGTTCCCATTCTGGGGAACATGAGCCATTGCCTACAGATTAATCTATGCGTCATGACCTGCGCCAACATGTGAAAGGCTGCCCTGAACTCAGAATGAGTAACATAGTCGTCCATCGGGTTCGCCGAGGCTAGTGGGACTTGCTAGTGCCCATTACCATTTCTTCTTCCATTCACTCATCTGGGAGGCATTATCTGTGAGGGCGTAAAGCACGAGTCAGGAGAGAAACTGTTAGAGTTTCATACTCTACACATGATAAGAATCATGAAGAAAAGGGAACATTCCTAAAAGGCCTTGTAGCCTCTTCGTCATAAGGGTTGCGCGCTTCACACCCATGAAGAAGACTCTACTCAGCGTGGCTTTAAGACATTCTAGGACACTCTAAACTTTGCTCTGATACCAAGTTTGTCACGACCCGACCATAGGCCCGGATCGAGACATGGGACAAGGAACCCCGAGAGGCCCCAAGTCGACCCATGGCATAATCATAGAATAACACTATCAAAATAACAACTAACAGAAATCATAACTAAGTGGAATCTAACTGAAAGAGTCTAATTAAAAATCATAAGAACAAATGTAACAAAACTCTGATACAAAGTTGAATCTGTCTATACAAGTTTGAAAGCCTCTACTACACTGATGAGTTGTTGGGACAAGCCCCCGTCTAACTCCTAAAGTCTAAAAACTGAAACTTAATGAAATAGAAAATATAGATCGCATCCTCGAGAGATGAGGACTCACCACAAGCAGCTGAGATGGGAATGGGGTGTATCTAACCATGCGGCTGAGTCTGAAAACCTTAATCTATATCATGAGAAAATATAGCACATAAAGTATGCGGTTAGTACTTGGAATGTACTGAGCATGCGAAAAGCATAAATAAACTAAAACATGCAAGTATACAAGAAGGAAGTAAACTGAATACATTATTGGACATATAACTGAACGAAAATACAATGACCTTGTCTGAGATACACATATATATATTTACATGAATCTTTTATTTGAAAACAATTACTGAAGTACAATCAACTGATGCATAAAGATCATGTGCTATGTATATACTGAGAACCGAATTCGTGACTGATATCATGGAGAGTCCCTGACTGTCTAAGGGATACGTTCTCTGCTATGGAGAGTTCCTGCCTATCTAAGGGAGAACATTCTTTGATATAGAGAGTCACTGACTGACTAAGGAAAACATTCTCAGCTAATGAGAGTCCCGACTGACCAAGGGAATTATTCTCAGCTAAGGAGAGTCCTAATAGACTAAGGGAAACATTCTCAGCTAAGGAGAGTCCCGACAAACTAAGGGAAATATTCTCAGCTAAGGAGAGTCCCGATTGATGAAGGGAAACATTCTTAGCTAATGAGACTCCCAACTATACTAGAACATTGAGAGCACTAGTCTGACGTCATTCATCTAGTCTAAATTACTGCAGCTAATCAGAGACATGAGCATTCAACTAATTACATCATACTGAATTCATTTAGAGTCTGATCAAGGTTACTTTCTACCAAAAACAAGCCCACAAGTCTGAAGGATCATTCTCATGCTTTATTATCACAATTCATATCATCATGGTCCCGAATCATCATTTAAACCACACATTTTACATTCATGAAACATCTATAGGATCAGATCATACTTTACACACTTCCACAACATTCAAATCCTGATTTCATAGAATATGACGTATATCTTAGATTCATGTAAGATCCATAGGTCCAAATAATACTTTTAACATATATACATTAAATCATATATTCTAGATTTATGGAAAACCCCATATAATCAACACATACCTTCAACATGTACAATGAGATCATGGTGAAAGCATATGAATATTTCATGAAACCCCATTTCGAAATTTACTCTAAATCATGATGAAGATTCGATAATCATGCCATTTCCATAGGTTAAGCTCATACCCTAAACATTTACATCGAAATCATAGTGTAAACTTGTACATACTTCCCATTGATCAAAGCCCATAAGTTCTAATTGTTCGAAACTCTAGACTAACTCATGGTGAAAATCCCACATTCATGCTATTCAAATATCATACAATATTTCAAGGAGGTGCAAGTAACTTCATAAGCATGCAGTACTATTAACTATGATGGTTCTTAGAATTTAGGAAAACATAGGAGAATTCATACATAAATTGAAACCCTAGAACATGCTTTTCTAGAATCAAAGGATTTGGGTTTTCGGTATAAAAGTATGGGGCACAAGGATGGAAGGAAATTCTTGTTGAAAACCCCCATACCTGATTAGAAAAAATCCCCACTTGAACTTAACCCTTGAAGCCTTTGAAGAAACCCTAGTTGAATCCTTGAGTCCTGAGAGAGAGGAAGAAGAAGAAGAGTTTGAGAGGATATTTTGAGGGAATGGGGGATTAAACTAGGAGAAACCCTTAGAAACATCCCATCTAATACTTAAAACAACGTCATCTAGAAACTGGGAGCATAGGACATTACCAAAGTACCCCTTGGATTTGCTTTAAAATCTTCCCATCAATGACCATGAGTCGTTGGTCCTCACCATGATTCATGGTGACCATCCATTGCCACTGGAGAAGTAATTTCTCATCTTCTGCTTTCTCAACCAATGACTAACAGGACAAGTCGTTACCTCATCCAACGACTCGTTGTTACCTTTTTTCATCACCACTAGTCCTACCCTTGATTTCCTTCCAACAATCGACACAACAGATCGTTACTCCACCTAACGGCTCGTGGTGTCCGTCCGTCGTCACTAAACTAGAAACTCTAAACTCCAACTAATGACTCTTCAGGATGACCCATCATAGCAACCAAAGGGTCGTCACTTGGCCCTTCATCTCTAGGGAATCCTGGTCTGCCAGCTCACCACGGCTCCATCCAATGGGTCATTATTCCCCACAGCGTCTCTTTCTATCCTTCCGTGGTGTCAAACATACATAGAATTTTTCTTGAAACTCTTCCAACAACTCACTTAATGGACCATAGATCACTCCACGACTCGTTTGACGAGTCATTCTGAGAGATTCCTCTGTTGGTTTTCTGCTGAACTCCACCTAATTTTGGGGTCTGATCTTAGAAACATTTGGGGTGTTACAGTTTCCCTTAGCTCAGGCAGGGATTCTCAATATCATAGAATGTTTCCCTTAGTTCAGTCAGGGATTCTCAATAGAAGAGAATGTTTCCCTTAGCTCAGGCAGGAATTCTCAATAGCAGAGAATGTTTTCCTTAGCTTAGTCAGTAATTATCAGTAGTAGAGAATGTATCACTTAGTTCAGTGTAATACCCTGGAAGTGTCTAGGAGTAGAATCGGGAAGCTAAAATGCAAAACTGTAGAAATTTAGGGAAAAGGTTGCAGGACGAGAGGAACAATGACTCGTGATACATAACCACGAGCCATTATAGGCAGCTGCGGTAAGAAGTTATTCCTGATGGTAGTGGTAACAACGAGCGTTACAACGACCCGTTGTGAGAAAAGATGGCTCATTGTCTGGAGTCGTGGTAAGGCAGTGGACCTTCACAGTGGAGATGACGGATGGAAACCATGATCCGTCGTGGCTTACAACGAGTCGTGGTGAGGCTCGTTGAATAAAAGTGTAGAGTTTCAGAAGAGGGAAACAATGACATATTGAACGACCCATTGAACCCTAGGACGAGTCGTCCTATTTTTTTGTGGTTTGAATTCGAGGGATGGCTGGCACAGTGCATACCATGGGAAGATACCACGGGTCGTGGTATCCTCCAACGACCCATTGGTTCATCCATTATTTTGTCCATTGAGTAGTTTTCAGCGAATTCAGTAAGAGCATTTCTGTCATTTACTAGTCTTAAGGCCCTATACTATGTAATTTAAGGCTCGTTTTGAGGGGTTTTGAGAGGGTAAAAGCCTACTCTAAATTATTCTTACCATGCATGCAAGTTTGAAGGATTGAAGAGGTGATTCAAGGAAAAATCTCAGGGTTTCCATTGTAATCTCAGCTTGGGCAATTAAAGGGTGTTAGAATTCACGATTCCCAGGTATGTAAGGCTATGAGTGGGTTCCTCCTTCCACACCCAATCCCAATTTCTATCAAAACACGATGAATTGCCTATGATCAAGTATGGAGTTTCTACATAATTGCATAATTCTTCAATCTCTATATATGGGTATGATTAGATTATATTTATATTGATGAATTGTGAAGCTTGGAAAGTTTTTAAATTGTTTACAATCCAAATTGTGATTTCTAAATTATGAAATTTGAATGCCCATGGATGAGAAGTTCATGAAAGAAGAGAATGATGTTGAATGTATTATGATGATGATGAGATTTGATGATCAAAAGCATGTTTCTAAAGCAACCCATGACTATGATGTTGTTTTCAAAATGAATTGAGTATATCTAAGTTTGATAAAGCTTTGGGCAATGCCCACATGTTGATCTAAAATGATGATTCTCCCGAAATAAGCTTACCACATGGTTTAGAGTGAAGCCTTCCAAATTTCATAAATTTCTAGCTTGTGGTATGTTGAGTTAGATAATCCCACATATAGCTTACCACATGATTTGGAGTAGATGCTCCCATTCATACATGAGCTTGTGGTATGTTTCAAAATAAAGCTTCTCATATGCATGAATTCGTAATTGAGATGTATGTTATTATTGAGCTTTGTCAAAGGATAATGTTGGCTTCATTTTCATATAATGTCGAGTCTATGCATGATTTCTGTTTGCACTCCAGCGCACTCGCAAGCGTACGCGGTCGTACAAGTAATACAGTGGCTCTTTTTAAGAGCCAGATGTCAAACCCACAGGGACTGCACCAATTCAGCGAATTATCAAGTTAAAGTGTTAAAATTAACCTCCACAAGTGTTGATTATAGAAATTTTCGAGAAATTATAATTAAGTCTAGGGTTGATCACAAAATACTTGAGAAACAATATAAGGAGCAACTAGAGTTAAGGCCTAATAATCATGCAATGCTACAATTCGCAACGGCTCGAGTATGAAAACTTTAGTTGTTGTCTTAGATAATTAAAATGCTATGTTCATGGTCTTTCAAGCCTCTAAACACGAAAAACTAGTCTCACACCTGCATCATTGAGCAGGGATGTGACGTCCTAATTCGTGAGCAATTTAACTACATGGATATGGTTTACGGAGTTTGCACCCTTGATTATGGAGTTTCGTACCTCTAATCATTTAACCGAACTTAGCTTCACAACTACTTCTACGAGTGGTGATGTGATAATTATAAGTTGGTGTCTAGCTCATCCCATTTTAGTAACCAAGCAAGGCAAATTAGATATAATTTCTATCCTAATTGTGAATCCTATCATAACAGTAAGAACTTTCTCCATACATTCTCTTATTCTAGCCTAGGGTTACTCTCTCAAGCTTTTACCTAAGTTTAACGCATTTGTTTTCATGGTGATCAAGCATAAAAACAATAATAACTAAGAATGTAAGACAAAACAACAACTAAAAACTCAAACAAAGAAGAATTCATGCAATTACAATCATCTTACATAGCCTCAACCTTAGAGGAAGGGTTTTAGCTATTCATGTTCATACAAATACTCAAAAAAAATGTTTAAAGTAGTGTACTTACAATACTTATTAAAGTAGAATGAAATATAATCAACCCTAGGTAGAGTTCTTCATTTCTCCCTTCACACCTTTACGGTTTCCCCAAGTTATTTCGTGATAAATGATTTTAGGAGCTAAGGGTTTAATTTATAGTAAATGGGAAATTTGCACTTTTTGGCCTGTCATGGAATGGCTCTGTGGCATGGAGCTGAACGCACCAATTTGTCTCCGTGCCACGGAGGTAACGCGGAGGGCCACTAGAATTCACATTTAATTGTTGCTTGGCCGAGGCATGGCGCGACAACCGGCGTGGCAAGGCACTGGGCCTGCGCGATGGCCGGCGTGACATGGCATGTGGCGCGCAGCAGTGCCTGGCATGGCACGACGCTGGCGCGCAAGCGCCTTGAAGTGCTGCATCTCGCGCGCATGGCCTTGGCGTGGCACGGCACTGGGCGCGGCACACGCACAGCGTGGCACGCTGCCTGGCGCGGCCAGCCTTGCCATGGCATGTCTTCTTGCCATATTTTGCAATTTGCTTCTAACTCCATTCCTTCACTTCACCCATCATTATTTAGTCCCTCATATGCATTTTACACCTACAAAACAATGACTAATTATGTTGGTTAGTACATACCCAAATTTACATAAACTCACATAAGAATGTAAATGTATAACTAGAAAAATATGACTAAATTAAGTTATAAAATAGCACTTGGGCAGGAAATTATTCCCAAGATCAATTTCATTAATGAGTTGTGTCAATAAACAATGTTGAGCTTCATTTCATATGATGCTGAATTATGCATGATTTCATATTGAGCTTCATCAATAGACGATGTTGAGCTTTGTTATATATGATGTAGAGCATTGCATTTTTTTGGGAGAAGAGTCCAGCATGGAGCGGGTTAAGGGTCGATCACCCTATGCCCCAGAACTACGCGCCAATGTAGGTTGATACTATTATATTATTGGGACCTCCCTTTTGAGCTATCCTCGACACAATTGGACCTTAAGCTTTATATCGATATCATGGCATCGTCCATCGCCCTGGCAAGGTTATGGACGGCTCTACCCACTTGAGTGTGATAGTTGGAACCACGTAAGCTCTATTGTGGTATGTTGGTTAAGTGACGAGTCTCCCACTGTCTATATTATTTAGATTTTCATATTCATAACTCATGATGATTACTTTACTCATGCATGTTCTAAGAGCAAGGTTTGACTTATTGTTCAGCTTTCCAATATAAATATTTTGTTTCAGCATTGAGTCATTCTAATCAGTCATGATGTTTATAAAGCTATGCATGGTCAAGTTATGATGAGATTTTAATTTCAGAGAGAATGCATGTATGCCCTTCCTCTCATGTTGAAAGCGTATGATATGCATGAAATGTCTTAAATGATTTACTTACTAAGGAGGTTTCACTTACCTTGCATACTTGGTACATTCCACGTACTGACCACATATTTTTTATGTTGTATCATTTCATAATACAGGACCCAGCTCGTAGCTCCAGCCCCGATCTTAAGCAGTTTTACAGAGTCCTTATCAGCTCGGGATTAGTGAGTCCTCATCTTTAGAGGACTAGACCCTCAGTTTCATTTGTTATTTTAGTTTCATATTTTTGTGGAGTTAGTTGGGGTCTTGTCCTATCAACTCATCTAGACTAAAGGCTTCCATACTTATGTATGTATAGCTTCAGATGTTGTTCTTATGTGCCATTGGATGAGACTTCCGCTAAGTTTATATTTATGTCTTCTTCATGATTATGAAATGAGTTAGTTGAATGCTTATGCCATGGGTTGACTTGGGGTCTCTCGGGGTCCATTGTCCCGTGTCTATGATCCGAGTACCCATTTGGGTCGTGAAAAACTTAGTATCAGAGCCATAGGTTTGAAGTGTCCTAGGGAGTCTGAAAGCCGTGTTAGGTAGAGTCTTTTTCATGGGTGTGAAGATGCGCCAAACTTATGACGAAGAGGCTACTAGACATTTTAGGAAATGTTCCCTTCTTTCATGATCTATGTCGTGCAATGAAAAGCCTTTCTATCCTTCTAATTCGTGTTATTCGCGATTGCAGAATCATGGCACCTCGAAGGATGAATGGGTGGAGGAATGGAGGTTGTGAAGGCCATGATGATGGAAATGGTTATGGGCATCAGCTAGCCCCACCAGTTTAGGAGCCCCAGGCACCGGAGCCAGCCACTCATGCACAGTTTCGAGCTGCCATTCAAATGTTGGCGCAGGCCTTGACCGCTAAGGTCAATCAGCAGGCTGTTGTGCATGTTCCTTAAAACAGCAATGCAGTAGTGGCCAGAGTCTGAGACTTCTTGAGAATGAATCCGCCGGAGTTCTTGGGGTCCAAGGTAGATGAGTACCTACATGAGTTTGTTGATGAGATTATCAAGATCACCTAGGTTATGGGGGTGAGTGGTGTTGAGTGCGCAAAGTGGGCCTCCTACCAGTTGAAGGGGGTTGCGCATTTGGTTTCTCCAGTGGAAGGATAGCAGGGTCGCATTAGTAGGTCCAATCACATGGGAGGAACTTTAGGTTGCATTCCTAGATCGGTTCTTCGCTCGAGAGATGAGGGAGTTGAAAGTAGCTGAATTCATGAACTTAAAGCAAGGAAGGATGATCATTCAGGAGTACGCCCTTGAGTTCACCCGCCTGTCTAAGTATGCCCCGGAGTTGGTGACCGATCAGCGGGCACGGGTGAGCAGGCTTGTGCATGGTATAGCAGGTTACTTGGCCAAGGATTGTCGGACAGCTATGCTCCACCAGGACGTGGACTTCCCTTGCATAGTTTTGTACGCCCAACAGATGGAGGCGGCACATTCGAGGGAGAGAGAGGCCAAGAGGGATAGGACGGAGGACCACAGATTCTCTCAGCAGAGATCTAGTGGTGGGAATTAACAGCAGACCCATCAGAGATCATCATCCCCTGCATCTTCTGCACTAAGCATGCCATCGTGGCCCCAACATGATCATAGGGGGCGAGCGTCAAGCTCGAGGGGTCATAGAAGTAGGCCCGCAGACTCCAGCATTCCAGGTTGTCACAGGTGCGGCCGAGAACACACAGGACAGTGTTTGGCAGTGTCAGTAACTTGTTTTGGATATGGGCAGCCTGGACATATGCTCAGAGATTGTCCCACTACGAGACAGGACCAGGTTAGGGGCCGAGGCCCAGCTTCTAGCTCAGCAGCCCTCCCCCCACACAACACATCAGGGGCCATCTACTAGAACAGCTAGCTGGCATCGCCAGAACAGATTCTATTCCTTAGCCACTCATTAGGAGTAGGAGGCCTCACCAGATGTAGTCACCAGTATGTTGAGAGTTTTTCATGTTGATGTGTATGCTTTGCTAGATCCGGGGGCTACCCTATCTTTTGTGACACCATATATAACCAATACCTTCGGAGTCAACCCCGATGTCTTATCAGAGCCCTTCTTAGTTTCTACTCTAGTAGGTGACTCAGTTATAGATAGAAAGGTGTATAGAGGTTGCCTAGTCTCAGTCCTTCATAAGGTCACCTCGTCAGACTTGATAGAGTTAGCCATGACCGATTTTGATGTTATTCTCAACATGGATTGGCTATTCGCATGCTACGCTTCAGTTAATTGTAGAACCCGGTCAGTAGAGCTCAGATTTCCTGGTGAGCCAGTGTGAGAATTGAAGGGTAGTTCAGTTGTGCCTGTAGGTCGATTTATTTCCTACCTTAAGGCTAGAAATATGATTTCTAAGGGTTGCATGTACCATCTAGTTAGGGTTAAGGGCGTTGAGTCTGAGACCTCGACTATCCAGTCCGTACCAGTAGTACGTGAGTATCCAGAGGTCTTTCCTGATGATTTTTCAGGTGTCCCTCCCGAGCGGGAGATTGATTTCGGTATAGATCTTCTTCCTGACACGCAGCCTATATCTATTCCGCCATACAGAATGGCTTCAACCGAGCTAAAAGAGTTGAAGGATCATTTGAATGACCTGTTATATAAGGGCTTTATTAGGCCGAGTAAGTCTCCATGGAGTGCACCATTGTTATTTGTCCGGAAGAAGGATGGTTCGCTTCGGGTGTGCATTGACTATCGATAGTTGAACAAGGTCACTGTCAAGAACAGGTTTCCTTTACCCAGTATTGATGATTTGTTTGACCAACTTTAGGTTTCCAAGTGTTTCTCCAAGATTGATCTCAGATCTGGGTATCACCAGCTCAGGATTCGGGAGAGTGACATCCCAAAAACTGCTTTCAGGACTCGATATGGTCACTACAAATTTGTTGTTATGTCTTTTGGACTAACCAATGCCCCTGCAGCTTTTACGGATCTAATGAAAAAGGTGTTTAAGGAATATTTGGACATGTTCAGGATTGTGTTCATCGATGACATCCTTATATAAACTCAGAGCGAGGAGGAGCATGTCGCTCACTTGAGAGTAGTGTTTTAGACCCTCAAGGATCGTCAGTTGTATGCAAAGTTTAGCAAATATGAGTTTTGTTTGGACTCGGTGGCATTTCTAGGACATGTGGTATCAAGTGAGGGCATAAACATAGATTCTCAGAAGATCAAGGCGGTAAAGAATTGGCCCAGACCAGTGAACCCATCAGATATCAGGAGCTTTTTGGGCTTAGCGGGTTACTATCGAAGATTTGTGGAGGGTTTTCATCTATTTCCGCACCATTGACCAAGTTGACTCGGAAGAAGGTGAAGTTTCAATAGTCAGAGGCTTGTGAGAAAAGCTTCCAGTTGTTGAAGGCCTGACTCACTTCAGCACTAGTGTTGACCCTACCTGAGGGTACCGATGGTTTGGTGGTGTATTGTGATGCTTCACGAGTCAGACTCGGGTGTTTGTTGATGTAGCATAGGAAAGTGATAGCTTATTCCTCGAGACAGTTGAAAATCCATGAAAAGAACTACCCGACCCATGATCTTGAATTGGCTGCGATGGTGTTTGCATTGAAGTATGGTGGCATTACTTTTATGGGGTCCATGTGGAAGTATTCACGGATCACAAGAGCTTGCAATATGTGTTCACGCAGAAAGATATCAATCTTTGGCAAAGGAGATGGTTGGAGTTACTAAAGGACTACGACATGAGTGTCCTTTACCATCCGTGCAAGGCTAATGTTGTTGTGGATGCGCTTAGCAGGCTCTCTATAGAGATTGTGTCTCATGTGGATGAGGGAAAGAAGGATTTGGTGAAAGATGTCCATCGACCAGAAAGGTTGGGAGTTAGATTAGTCGACTCGACCGATGGCGGCATTATTGTGCAAAACGGATTGGAATTGTCCTTGGTGGTTGATGTCAAGTCTAGGAAAGATGAGGATCCGATTTTGAGGAAGCTAAAGGATGCAGTGCGGAGTCAAAAGGTGGAGGTTTTCTCCCAAGGGGGAGATGGTGTGCTACAATACCATGGTCGTCTATGTGTTCTAGATGTCGATAATTTGAGGGACCAGATATTGCATGAGGCACATGGTACCATATATTCCATCCATCCGGGATCCACCAAGATGTATCATGACTTGCAGGAAATATATTGGTGGAAGATATCTTGATTGGCAACCATAACGCTCTAACGCACGTCGTTATGATGCTTTGGAACACTACATATCGCCACCTCAGCATGAAGAAGGATATAGCAGAATTTGTAGCCAAGTGCCCAAACTGTCAACAAGTGAAGGTCGAACATCACAGGCCGGGAAGCGTACTTCAGGATATTAGAATTCCCACTTGGAAGTGGGAAGAGATTAATATGGATTTCATTACAGGCCTACCTCATACTCGCCGACACTATGATTATATTTGGGTAGTGGTAGACAGGTTGACCAAGGCCGCATACTTTCTTCCTGTCAAAACCACAGATCCAGTGGATGATTATGCCAAATTGTATATTCAGGAGTTGGTTTGAATTCATGGAGTGCCCTTGTCTATTATTTCAGACCGAGGTACTCAGTTTACCTCTCAATTTTGGTGTTCTTTTCAAAAGGGACTTGGGACTCAAGTTAAGCTCAGTATAGCCTTTCATCTACAAACAGATGATCCGGTGGAGCGAACAATCCAAACTCTCGAGGACATGTTGAGAGCCTGTGTGATGGATTTTGAAGGTGGTTGGGATGATCACTTGCCCTTGAACAAGTTTGCTCATAGTAATAGCTACCACTCCAGTATCCAAATTGCACCGTTTGAGGCTCTCTACGGGCGGAGATGTAGATCGCCCATCGGATACCCCCACTTGTTCCCTACCGGCTCAGTTTCAATTTGAGGTATCAGTTTTTCCCTAATTCTCTAATCAGTTTCCATGTTCAGTTCATGTGTGCAAGTTTGATTTATGTTGTGATAGATGTATGTGATGCCTGTATTCAGTTCAGATATGTAGTTCTTTTTGGAGGTAGTCATTCCATCAATTTTCGGTTTATATAATCAGTATTTGCATATGAAAATTTCATGTTTCTGTTTCTGCTTGTTTCTAACATTCAAGGATGAATGTTCTCAAGGGGGAGATATTTTAATACCCCGAAAGTGTCTAGGACTAGACCCGGGAAGCTAAAATGCAAAACTGCAGAAATTTGGGGAAAAGGTTGCAGGACGAGAGGAACAACGACACGTGGTACGTAACCACGGGCTGTTGTAGGCAGTCATGG
Source organism: Datura stramonium (assembly GCA_018107945.1). Classification (NCBI taxonomy): domain Eukaryota; kingdom Viridiplantae; phylum Streptophyta; class Magnoliopsida; order Solanales; family Solanaceae; genus Datura; species Datura stramonium. The sequence goes on along the minus strand of JACEIK010003585.1, from coordinate 89,172 downwards.
TAAGAAGTTAGGCCTGATGGCAGTTGTAACAATGAGTGTTACAATGACCTATTATCAGAAAAGACGGCTCGTTGTTTGGAGTCGTGGTAAGGTAGTGGACCTTCACAGTGGAGACGACAGATGGAAACCACAAGCTATCGTGGATTACAATGAGTCGTGGTGAGGCTCGTTGAATAAAAGTGCAGAGTTTCAGAAGAGGGAGACAACGAATGATTGAACGACCCATTGAACCCTAGGACGAGTCGTCCTGTGTTTTCGTGGTTTGAATTCGAGGGATGGCTGGGGCAGTGCATAGAACAGGCAGATACCACGGGTCATGGTATCCTCTAATGACCTGTTGGTTCATCCATTGATTAGTCCAGTGACTAGTTTTCAGTGGATTTAGTAAGGGCATTTTTGTCATTTCCTAGTCCTAAGGCCCTATACAACATCGTTTAAGGCTCGTTTTGAGGGGTTTCGATAGTGGAAAAGCCTACTCTAAGTTATTCTTCCCATGCATGCAAGTTTGAAGAATTGAAGAGGTGATTCAAGGAAAAATCTCAGGGTTTCCATTGGAATCTCATCTTGGGCAATTAGAGGGTGTTAGAATTCACGATTCCCATGTATGTAAGGCTATGAGTGGGTGCCTCCTTCCACACCCATGCCTAATTTCTATCAAAACATGATGAATTGCCTATGATCAAGTATGGGGTTTCTACCCAATTGCATAATTCTTCAATCTCTATACATGGGTATGATTAGATTATATTTATATTGATGAATTGTGAAGTTTGGGCAGATTTTAAATTGTTTTCAATCCAAATTGTGATTTCTAAATTATGAAATTTGAATGTCCGTGGATGAGAAGTTCATGAAAGAAGAGAATGATGTTGAATGTATTATGATGATGATGAGATTCGATGATGTAAAGCATGTTTCTAAAGCTACCCATGACTATGATGTTGTTTTCAAAATGAATTGAGTAGATCTAAGTTTGATAAAGCTTTGGGCAGTGCCCACATGTTTATCTAAAATGATGATTCTCCCGAAATAAGCTTACCACATGGTTTAGAGTGAAGCCTTCCAAATTTCATAAATTTCTAGCTTGTGGTATGTTGAGTTAGATATTCCCACATATAGCTTACCACATGATTTGGAGTAGATGCTCCCGTTCATACTTTAGCTTGTGGTATGTTTCAAAATAAAGCTTCTCATATGCATGAATTCGTAATTGAGATGTATGTCATTATTGAGCTTTGTCAAAGGATAATATTGAGCTTCATTTTCATATAATGTCGATTCTATGCATGATTTCATTAATGAGTTGTGTTAATAAACAATGTTGAGCTTCGTTTCATATGATGTTGAATTATGCATGATTTCATATTGAGCTTCGTCAATAGACGATGTTGAGCTTCGTTATATATGATGTAGAGAATTGCATGTTTTTGGGAGAAGAGTCCAGCACCGAGCGGGTTAAGGGTCGATCACCCTATGCCCCAGAACTATGCACCAATGTAGGTTGATACTATTATATTATTGGGACCTCCCTTGTGAGATATCCCCAGCCGAGTGGCCCTTTGAGCTTGGTATCGATTTCATGGTAGCATCCTTAGCCCTGGCAAGGTTTTGGACAGCTCTGCCAATTTGAGTGTGATTGTCAGGACCACGTAAGCTCTATCGTGGTATGTCGGTTAAGTGACGATTCTCCCACTGTCTATACTATTCAGATTTGCATATTCATTACTCATGGTTACTACTTTACTCATGCATGTTGTAAAAGTAAGGATTGACTCATTGTTCATCTTTTAATATAAATGTTGTGTTTTAGAATTTAGTCATTCGAATCAGTCATGATGTTTATAAAGCTATGCATGGTCAAGTTGTGATGAGATTATGATTTTAGAGAGAATGCATGTATGCCCTTCCTCTTATGTTGAAAGCGTATGATATGCATGAAATGTTTTATATGATTTACTTAGTAAGGCGGTTTTACTTACCTTGCATACTTGGTACATTCCACATACTGACCGCATATTTTCTATGTTGTATCATTCATGATATAGGACCCGGCTCGCAGCTCCAGCCCCGATCTTAAGCAGTTTTATAGAGTCCTTATCAGCTCGAGACTGGTGAGTCCTCATCTTTCGAGGATTAGACCCTCGATTTCATTTTGTTTTTCAGTTTCATGTTTTTGTGGAGTTAGTTGGGGTCTTTTCCCATCAACTCGTCTAGACTAGAGGCTTCGAGACTTATGTATGTATAGCTTCAGATGTTGTTCTGATGTGTCGTTGTATGAGACTTCCTCTAAGTTTATATTTATGTCTTCTTCATGATTATGAAATGAGTTAGTTGAATGTTTATGCCATGGGTCGACTTGGGGTCTCTTGGGGTCTCTCGGGGTCCCTTGTCCTGTGTCTACGATCCGAGTCCCCATTCGGGTCGTGATATTCATTTAGGGATTTTCAATAGTAGAGAACGTCTCCCTTAGTTTACACTTTCAGTTTTAGATCAGCTCTGTATAGTCTCAGACTTTAGTTCAAATCAGTCCTTGTGGAATTCAGTCTCAATTGTCAGTAGTTAATCAGTACAGTGTATAATATCAATTACAGCTTCAGTTCTCAGTATATGTACATGACCCTTATGCATCAGTTTGATTATACTTTATTAAATGTTTTCAAATAAAAGCATCATGTTAATATTTATATATCTCAGACAGGGTTATTGTATTTCAGTTCAGTTATATGTTTAGTGATGTACTCAGTTTACTTCCTCCCAGTATAGTTGCATGTTTAGTCCCTTTACATTTTCCGCATACTCAGTACATTCCAAGTACTGACTGCATACTTTATGTGCTATATCGTTTTATGATGTAGATCCAGGTTTCTAGACTCAGTCTCGCAGTTAGACACGCTCTATTCCCATCTCAGTTGACTGTGGTGAGTCCTCATCTCCTGAGGACAAGATTTATGATTTTCCCTATTTTTGTTTTATTTCAGTTTCAAACTTTAAGATTTAGCTGAGGACTTGTCCTAGCAGCTCATCAGTGTAGTAGAGGCTTTCAGACATATATAGACAGATTCAACTCATGATTCAGAGTTTTAATAGACTATATACTTTGGTTTTGACTAAACTCTTTCAGTTAGCTTATACTCAATTATGATTATGTTAGTTGTTATCTTGCTAGTGTTATGCTATGATTATGCCATGGGTCGACTTGGAGCCTCTCGGGGTTCTTTGTCCCGTGTCTCGATCTGGGCCCATGTTTGGTTTGTGACAACAAAATTAGGAAAATTTAGGTTAGGCAACAATACCGATACTATGATGGGCTATTCTAAAGGTAATAAAGAAACCTAGCTAACCAGCGTACCTGGTGATTGACTAGTGGTCAACTCATCCATGATAGAGAGATCACAAGCTGAAAAAAGTAAGGGTTTCGTGTTCATAAGAGGCAACTGAGAGCTACATACTGCTTTATTGACTTATTGATTCTCGTTGAAGTTCTATTAGCAATTTTACAAATTAAACTTGCATTTTGCATTAAAATTTCTCTTAGATGTGCTTATTTTTCTATGTTGATTATTGTTTCTTTTGAATTTGCAGGGTGCATTTTAATTCTTTGATGCAAGAAGATCCAGAATTCAACCTTGATGCAAAGAGTGAAACTATTTCATCCTTGAACGCAATAGGATCTACATCTTCTATCCCTATATCAAATACTTAGAGATTTTTTCTAATGTGGATCTTTAAAATTTTATAGATTAAAGTTATTGTTTGGAATTATTCAAATCACATCATATGAAACAGGTGACATTCAAAGACTTATTATGTTTCTAGTTTTCATAAAATAGTAATTAATATGAAATATTTGAGAATTTTAAAAAAATTAATGATCATCTGTGATGGAAACATTTATTGTCACTAATTAAATTGGTCAATAAAATTAAAATGTAATAATAAAATTTAGTCAAAATAAAATATAATTACAAAAATCTATTCCAAATATTGTGGCTATTTATAGCTATGAAAAAATAAATCTNATACAACTACATATTTAAATTTTTGAGGCAAAATAATTATTTCTTTTGCCACAATAATATTTTTTATGGTTAAAGTATAAAATATAGCTATAAGGTAGACTTGTCATGGTAAGAAATTAACTATTATCTATAATTATATATTTTTGTGGCATTTTTATTTTTTTCAATACAGCCACATCACATAAATTCTTGTAGCAATAGGTATTCGTCCTTAGCCACGAAATGTTAAAATTTGTAGCTGACTTTTAATTATTCTACTTATAGCTAGCTACGAAAAAGATTATGATGTCAAAAATGTTTAGCCAAAATTTTTTTTATATTTAGCTACGACATACTTTAAGTATATAAGCATAATGTTGTAGTGAATCCTAACTCTATTCTTGTGGATATTCTTGAAGGATTCTTGAATATCTAAGTATTTCAAGGTTCATAGAAATTATCAATGGCATTAACCTCTAGAATTCTACACAAAACAATGATAAAATCTTACCTTAACAATTGGGGCTATAGCATGGGTGATTTGTGAAATAATCACCATCCAATAACGCACTAAACTAATGAACTAAGTTCAGTCTACTTTCATGAACTAATGTTACCAACATATACACACATAAGTTTTTCATGAAAACCCTCCTTGCTCAAGGGAGTAGAAAAACACGACCTATTAGGTAGGACTTTTATTAAATACCAAGAGCAATTTTAGATTACAACTCTATAATCATAGGAATAACTTTCGTACCTCACACTCACTGATTAGCTCTAATAAATGAAATTGTTTTGAACTCAACACCCCGAGACAGAACTGACTAACACTCTCCTAACAATAATGTTACTCCAAGAATTCTTTTCACTAGAATCAATAAACTAACTCTCCTAAGTAATCTATTGTCATACAAACTCTCTCACGATAATTTCTTCAAGAATAATCTAGTTTTTATCTCGTGCAATCATCGAGCCTCCTTCTTTTGATTTGATAGACTATATATAGGCTCTTGTATAATCCTTTTCTAGCACACATAGCCTATCTTGTATAATCCTTGTGCAACATTGATTTTCCTTTATCGTCTCTTTTAGGTTTTGGTCTCCTAGAAGGTAAGTGATTTCCTTCTCTTTTCTTGTTTTTCTCCACACGCAAACGGCTCTTCCTTTTTTCTATTTCTACACATTTTTCCAACCTGTCCTCTATTCTTTTGTAGACTACTTTTTACTTGGTTTACCTGTAGAAGAAAAGAGATACATTTAATTGTATAGTGAACCTAGTACATATTTTATCAATCATAAAAACATACATACTACTGCTCTTAACAAATTTCCCATTTTTGTTAATGAAAAACATTTGAAGACTTTTCCAAAGTTGAGACTAGACTTTTACACAATTGAGACTAAGACACCCAAACCCATTAACGAATTTTCTCCTTTTGACATCATTGAAAAGCTTAGACAAAGAACGTACCAAGCTTCAAGAAAAGTGCAATAATGTAATACCCTGGAAGCCCTAAGATCAGATATGAGAGTTGAAATAGAGAAAATAGGATTTTCTGTACTAGGTCATCGGACGACTCGTCCAATGACCCGTGAGGTGCACCACGAGTCGTTAAGTAACTCGTGGGGATTTGGTTGGATTTTGGGCTTGGGGGCTGACCACGGGTGAGACCACGAGTCGTGGTCATCGCCACAGATCGTCAAGTGGGATGTGGTTAGGAGATTGATATTAAGGTAAGGATTTGGGCAATGTTGGTCACGACTCGGCCACAATGAGTCGTTGGGTGCAGGGGACCCTCATGGCAACCCTCAGAGATAAAATTGTCAGTGCTGACCATGAGAAGCAGACCACGAGTCGTGGTGCAGGGGACAAGTCATCCAATCCTTCGTTGGGACTAGCAGTGCATTTTTCCCTGTGAATTTATTAAGGGCTTTTCCGTAATTTCTAAGTTCCTAATACCTATACTACGTCGTTTTAAGATCAGAAAAGGGTGTTTTAACAGGGTTAAGCTCCTTCTAAGCCTATTCTCTGTCATGCATGCAAATCTAGAAGCTCTTAAGGTGATCAAGCTTAGATTCATCTAGTTCTTTCCTAAATTTCCATTGGGCATTCAAGAGGGTTGTATAATCAGATTCTTCCAGGTATGTAGGGTTATTAATGGGGTATTCATCCATACCCATGCCCAATCCATCTTCAATTGCATGAAAATTCTAATGTGATGAATCTATAGGGTTTTAAACCAACATGTGAATTCTCTAAGTATCAATCATGGGTATGATATATCCATGTTTCTAATGTTGAATTATGATTAATAGGCATATTTTACAATGTTTTCAATTACAAATCATGTTTTCAACTTTTACAAATTATGATGCCCGTCCATGGAAGTTCTTGAAATTTGACATCTATGATATATGTATTCAGACATGATGAAATGTATAGCATGAGAGTGTGATTTTGAATTACCCATGTCCATGTTAATGTTTTTGAAGATCAATTCTATGTCACGCATGTTTAAGTATTAGAAAAGCCCATATGATCAAGTATGATTCATAATTTATCTAAAGTTAATGTATTAGCTTACAACATGGTTTTGGAGTCTAGACTCCCACTATTTTTTAAGCTTGTGGTATGGTTTGAGCCCAAGGCTCCTCATGTTATGATTTCAGATATATGCATGTATGTTATGAGTCAGCTTCGTCGCTAGACGATGGTTCAGCTTTGTTGAAAAATGATAGAGAGCATATGCATGTTTTTGGGAGTAGTGTCTAGCTCCGAGTAGGCTAAAGGTCAGTCAAACATATGCTTTAGAACCACATTCCAGTCTCAGTTTGTGAGTCCTCATCTTCTGAGGTCCCTTTATTAGTTTTAGTTAATATTTTCAGTTTTAGACTATAGTGAGTTAGTTGGGGTCTTGTCCCATCAACTCGTCAGTAGTAGAGGCTTATCAGACATAGCATGTATTTAGTTTCAGACTTGTGTTATGTATTCAGATGTTATGATATTTTCAGACTTCCACTATATTATATATGTTAGACTTTCATTTGATTATGTCGAGTTTAGATGTCATGGTCATGCCATGGGTCGACTTGGAGCCTCTCGGGGTTCTTTATCCCGTGTCTCGACCGGGCCTATGTTCGGGTCATGAGAAATTTTTTATAAGAGCATTAGGTCTTGAATTTTCCTAGGGTGTCTGAAAGCCCCATTAAGTAGAGTCTTTTTCATGGGTGTGAAGTGCGCCACACTTATGACGAAGAGGCTATGAGATGTTTAGGAAATATCCCCTTCTTTCATGATCTATGTTGTGCGATGAAATATCTCTCTATCCTTCTTACTCGTGCTATACGCATTTGTAGAATCATGCCTTCTCGCTGAGTTAATAAAAGAAAAATGGGAACAAAAATGGCCACGAGAATGGCAATAGGGATGGGCACCAGAAGGCCCCACCAACCCGCGAGGATCATGTACCCGAGTAGGTTTCCCACGCAGAGTTCAGGGAAGCCATATTGATGTTAGCTCAGGCCTTGACCTACCAAGTAAACCAACAGGCGGTAGCGCATGTCCCTCAGAATGGGAATGCGGAAGCATCGAGAGTTAGAGATTTTCTGAGGATGAACCCTCCGGAGTTTCTTGGGTCAAAGGTGGACGAGGATCCACATGAGTTTATTGATGAGGTTCTGAAGATCACCTAGATCATGGGGGTGATCCGTGAGGAGTGCGCGGATCTAGCCTCGTATCAGTTAAAAGGGGTTGCACACATTTGTTTCAAGAAATGGAAGGATAGTAGGGCAGTTGGAGCAGGCCCTATTAGTTGGGAGGAGTTCAATACCGCATTTCTGGATTGGTTCTTCCCTCATGAGATGAGGAAGATTATAGCAGTTGAGTTTGTGAACCTGAAGCAAGGTAATATGACAGTTCAGGAGTATTCTTTTGAGTTCACTCGCCTGTCCAAGTATGCACCTGAGATGGTGACATATCAGAGAGCCCGAGTAAGTCGGTTCATGCATGGGATAGTAGACTACTTGTTCAAAGATTTCCAGACCATGATGCTTCATCAGGACATTGACTTTCCCCGGATAGTTCTATACGCCCAGCAGATGGAGGTGGTACAGGTGAGTGAGTAGGAGAGAGAGGCCAAGAGGGCTAGGACTGATAGCTTCGGATTCTCCCAACAGAGACCTGGTGGGCACCGCCAGCTGTCCCACCAGAGATCTTCAGCCCCAGCACCATCATCTATGAGTGTGCCATCCAGGTCTAGACGTGACCAAAGGGGATGAGCATCAGTCTCTAGAGGTCAGGGTAGTAGGACCGCAGAGTCCAGCATTCCAAAGTGTGGCAAGTGTAGTCGGAGACACACGGGTCAGTGTTTAGTAGGTTCGGGTGCTTGTTTCATGTGTGGGAAGCCCGGACATACGCTTAGAGATTGCCCAGCAGCCAGACAGGGCCATGATAGGGGCTGAGGTCCAGCCTCCAGTTCAGTAGCTCCACCAACACACCCAGCTCAGCAGGGGGCATCTACTAGTGCGAGTGGTGGTCAGCGCCAAAACAGATTTTGTGCCCTAGCATCTCGTCAGGAGAAGGAGGTCTACCCAGATGTAGTCACTTTTATGTTACATGTATTCCACCTTGATGTATATTCATTGTTAGATCCAGGGGCTACCTTATCTTTTGTAACGCCCTATGTTTCTAATAGTTTCGAAGTCAGTCCCAAAATCCTATCAGAACCCTTCTTAGTCTCTACTCCAGATGGTGATTCAGTTATAGCTCGATAGGTATATAGAAATTTCCCTGTCACAATCCTTCAGAAAGACACCTCAGCAGATTTAGTAGAGCTATACATGACCTATTTTGAAGTTATCTTCGGCATGGATTAGTTACATCCATGTTATACCTCAGTCAATTGTAGAACCCATGCAGTAGAGTTAATATTTCTGGATGAGCCAGTCCTAGAGTGGAAGGGTAGCTGAGTTGTGCCTGTAGGTCACTTCATTTCCTACCTTAAGGCCAGAAATATGATTTCTAAGGTTTTCATGTATCATCTAGTTGGGGTTAAGGATGCTATGTCCAAGACCCCGACTATCCAATCAGTTTCGGTAGTGTGCGAATATCCAGAAGTGTTTCCAAATGATTTACTAGGAGTTCCTCCTGAGCGGGAGATCGATTTTGGTATTGACCTTCTTCCAGATATGCAGCCTATATCTATTCCTCCTTACATAATGGCCTCAGCCGAGTTAAAGGAGTTAAAGGAGTAATTGAAGGATATCTTTGACAAGGGTTTCATCAGACCTAGCAAATCCCCATGGGGTGCACCAGTTCCCTTTGTCTAAAAAGAAGGATGGTTCCCTTCGTATGTGAATTGATTATTGGCAATTGAACAAGGTCACCATCAAGAACAGGTATCCTCACCCCAGGATTGATTACTTGTTTGACCAGCTTCAGGGTGCTAAGTGCTTTTCAAAGATAGACCTCAGATCCGGATAAGATCGACTCAAGGTTCGGGAGAGTGACATTTCAAAGACAGCCTTCAAGACTCGATATGGTCACTATGAGTTTGTAGTTATGTCTTTTGGACTAACGAATACTCCTACAACTTTTATGGATTTGATTAACAGGGTGTTCAAGCCATACTTGGATATGTTAGTGATTGTGTTCATAGATGACATCCTTATATAATCTCGGAGCGAGAAGGAGCATGTCGCTCATTTGAGGGTGGTGTTGCAGACCTTGAAGGATCACCAGTTGTATGCTAAATTCAGCAAGTGTGAGTTTTGGCTACACTCAGTGGCACTTTTGCGTCATGTGGTGTCAAGTAAGGGTGTAAAGGTGGACTCTCAAAAGACAGAAGCAGTGAAGAACTAGCCTAGACGAGTTATTCCTTCATATATCAGGAGTTTCTTGGGTTTAGATGGTTACTACTGGAGGTTTGTTGAAGGATTTTCATCAATTGCAGCACCGTTGACTAAGTTGACCCAGAAGAAAGTGAAGTCTCAATGGTCGGAGGTTTGTGAGAAAAGCTTTCAAGAGTTGAAGACTCGACTCACCTCAGCACCGCTGTTGACCCTACCTGAGGGTACCGATGGGTTTGTGGTATATTGCAACGCCTCGAGGATCAACCTTGGTTGTGTACTAATGCAGCACGGTAAAATTATAGCTTATGCTTCTAAGTAGCTGAAAGTCCATGAAAAGAACTCTCCAACTCATGATCTCGAATTGGCGGCGGCAGTATTTGGCTTGAAGATTTGGAGAAACTATCTATACTGGGTCCATGTAGATGTGTTTACGGACCACAAAAGCCTACAGTACGTGTTTACCCAAAAGGATCTGAATCTACGTCAAAGGAGATGGTTCAAGCTTTTGAAGGATTATGATATGAGTGTCCTTTATCATCCGGGTAAGGCAATTGTGGTGGCATACGCTCTTAGCGGGCTTTCTATGGAGAGTGTGTCCTATGTAAATGAGGAAAGGAAAGAGTTAGTGAATGATGTACATCGGCTTGCATGGCTAGGAGTCCATCTTGTTGACTCGATAGATGGTGGTGTCATTATTCAGGATGAGTTAGAATCTTCCTTGGTGACCGAGGTCAAAGCTAGACAAGACGAGGATCCAATTTTGGTAAGGTTGAAGGAAGCCATTCAGAATCATAAGGTGGAGGTCTTCTCCCAAGGGGGAGATGGTGTGCTATGATATCAGGGTCATTTGTGTGTATCGGATGTTGATGACTTGAGGGAGAAGATGTTGTATGAGGCTCATCGTTCTAAATATCCTATACATTCAATTGCCATCAAGATGTACCGTGACCTACGGTAAGTCTATTGGTGGAATGGCATGAAGAAGGACATAGCAGAGTTTGTGGCTAAGTGTCTGAATTGTCAATAGGTGATGGTTGAGCATCAAAGACCTGGAGGTGTGCTTCAATACATTAGTATCCCTACTTGAAAGTGGAAGTAAATCAATATGGACTTCATCACAGGGTTTCCTCATACACGCCGATAGTATTACTCTATTTGGGTGGTTGTGGACAGGTTGACTAAGGCAGCTCATTTCCTACTGGTCAAAACTATCGATTCAGTGGAGGATTATGCTAAATTATACATTCGGGAGTTAGTACGGTTGCATGCAGTACCCTTGTCCATCATATTAGATAGAGGTACTCAGTTTACCTCCCAGTTTTAGAGATCGTTTCAGAAGGGACTCGGTACTCACGTCAAGCTTAGCACAGCATTTCACCCGCAAACAGATGGTCAGGACGAGCAGACCATCCAGACTCTTAAGGATATGTTAAGAAAGAGTGATTGATTTCAAGGGTAGTTGGGATGATCATTTGCCTTTCATTGAATTTGTCTATAAGAACAGCTACCATTCCAGCATACAGATGGCTCCATTTAAGGCTCTCTATGGGCAGAGATGTAGATCGCCTATTGGTTGGTTCAAAGTCAGTGAAGCTACATTAATAGGTCCAGATTCAGTCCATGAGGCTATGGAGAAAGTTCAGCTTATAAGGGACAAGTTGAAAACTACCCAGAGTCGTCAAAAGTCTTATGCGGATGTGAGGAAGAGGGAGATAGAGTTTGAAGTTGATGATTGGGTGTTTCTGAAGTATCTCCCATGAAGGGAGTGATGAGGTTTGGAAAGAAAGGGAAACTTAGTCCCCGTTATATTGGTCCGTACCAGATTGTGAAATGGGTTGACAAGGTAGCATATGAATTGGAGTTCCTCATAATTAGCTTTAGTTCATCCAGTTTTTCATGTATCGCTTTTAAAAAAGTTCTTGGGTTATCCGGCTTTGGTTGTCGCGGTAGATAGTGTGGGTGTGAAGGATAGCCTTAGCAATGAGGAGGTTCCGGTGGAAATACTTGATCGTCAGGTTCAAAAGCTAAAGAACAAGGAAGTAGCCTCAGTAAAGGTTTAGTGGTGGAAATAGCAGGTTGAGGGAGCTATATGGGAAATCGAAGTTGATATGATGGATAAATACCCGCTTCTATTCCCTTTCGGCATAGTTCCAGCTTGAGGTACCAGCTTCCTCCCTAGTACTCTATTCAGTTTCACGTTTAGATCATGTGCCCCAGTTTCTTTCATGTCAATGTATGTATGTATGATTTGTAAATTCAGTTCAATCATGTAATTCAGTCCGGAGTCAGTCCCTCCGTCAGTTTTTAGCTTAAATGCTCAGTATTTGATATGGCAGTTGCATTTCTCAGTTTTTCTATATGTTTACCCACATTTGAGGATGAATGTTCCCAATGGGGAGATATTGTAATATCCCCGAAGCCCTAAGATCAGATCCGACAGTTGAAATGAAGAAAATAGGATTTTCTACACCAGGTTACAAGACGAGTCGTCTAGTGACCCGTGAGGTGCACCAAGAGTCATTAAGTGACTCGTGGGGAGGAGGGGCATTTGGTTGGATTTTTATCTTGGGGGCTGACCACGGGCGAGACCACAAGTCGTGGTCATCTCCACGGGTCGTCAAGTGGGCCATGGTCAGGAGGTTGGTATGAAGGTAAGGATTTTGACAGTGTTGGTCATGACTTGTCCACCATGAGTCGTTGGGTACACCATGAGTCGTGGTGACCCTCAGAGATAAATTTCCAGTGCTAACCATGATCACGGAAAAAAATATAGGTCCCGTGATACACTTTACAACTTAAATGAGTCGTGTTTTCTAAGCTGTTTGATACATTTTCATGTGATTGTATATAAA
>JACEIK010003585.1:36961-52119 GCA_018107945.1 Datura stramonium | reverse complement strand
CATACATATACCCTCTTATACATATATGCATATATACATACATACATAAAATTATGCATATATATATATGTCTAATTTTAAAATTTTTTGCAGTGATAATAAATTATTTGAAAAATATGAATGCAAGCCGAACAAAAGCGTAAAAAAGGTAAAATAAAATATGCATATATAAGAAGCGTATGCGGGGCATAGGGAGGTTAAAATTAGGTGTCAACAATCGTACCACCAATTTGAAAGGGTCAAAGTTCAAAAGAAACGGTACGATCCTTACTACGACTCATGAATACAAATCATGATCCCTAACTGACTCGTAGAAAAATACAAAAGAACACAGTTTAGAGGAACCCCTCAGTACGACTCTTAGTAAAAATCGTACTATAAGGAGTCGTGATAGGCCCATTATGAACTAAGAGTCTTAGTACGAGTGGTACCACCATGGTACAACCCTTACTGTAGACTCATGGAAAACTTCATAGGGTATTTTTATTGCTTTCTTTTTCTTAGATCATGCATACTAACCTTTTTCTCCACAAGTACAATGAATCTAAAAAGGATATCAAAGAAGAAGCCCCAAGACAAGCAGGCTATAGCTGATATAATTGTTAGGAGGGCATTGAGAGATGAGCCCTTCAACTATAATCAAGTAGGCAGCTCCCCTAATGGTTCAGTGGAAGAGTACCAAGTTGAGAGTTCTGATACTGATGAGCCACGGACCACTAGGGCTCAGGCCAAGGAACAGGCCGAAGCTACTTCTGCCGCTCCGACCATTGCTCCCCAGTCTGAAGAGGGAGCATAAGAATAGCGTCAAGAATCCTGGAGTGGATCTAATGAGGAAGAAGGGTCCGAGGAGGCCTAATTCAGAGATGAGGGAAATGAGGCCACTAAGGAAGAAGAGGACCAAACTCCGCCTCGGGAGAACCATACTATTAGGTGGAGAGTGCCCGATTCTCAGGAGATATATGAGCAAGATCTTTCTCTCACCTCAAAGAACCATCCGAGGTGGAGCATACATGAAGAACTGCGGATCCTTACAAGTTCCTTGAATGAGGTAGAGAAAATGAAGAGGATATTCAATTTCTATGAATTTGATTGGATAGCTAGAACTCTGGAGAAGTACAGTCCTGCAATGGTTTGGGAGTTCTATGCCAATTATTTGGACACGATGGAGCAGACTGCAAAAGACGGGCAGAAATTGAGAGAATGGCCTAAGCTCGAGAGCGTGGTAATGTAAGGTCACACGATTGATATCCCCGACCGTACTATAGCTTGGATACTCGAAGGGCCGCAATTCAGAGCTCCATACATGACAACTGAGTTTGATTACTAAGTGGACACCCTTAAAAGGGTAAAGAAGTTGGGTTATGAGGAGAGGTAGAGCCAAATTAAATGGCTAGCTGGGGTTTTAGCGGATGACAAGGAGAACATGGACTGGGTGGCTAGTGGAAAGAAGGTCACCAAAGCCTCACTGAACTTCATAGTGAAGACCTACTGGACAGTAGTCCGCCATCGATTGTTACCGACGGTTAATGAAAACACCCTAAGTGCAGATAGAGCAGCCTTGGTGGCATGTATCATGTCGAGATACATAGTCAATATTCTGAGGGTCATCGTATAAGAGATCCGAGACCGAGCTTTTGAATTGAGAACTACCATTCTATTCCTGAGTCTCGTTTTTAGATTATATGCAGAGGCAGGCCTTAAGGAAAAGATGGAGGTTGATACTCTGATTGGAGGCTAAAGGACAACAAATATAGGTCTAATTCGGGATGAAATAAACCCGATGAGCCGAGTTAGACTTCCTAAAGAAGTCCCAGTACCAAGGGTATCCAGGGGCGAGCATATTGATGCCCCCACTTCAGTGGAGTAGGATGAGATGCCAACTACAGAGGCCGACCACACAGGGAAGCTCCTAATACTTCATCTAGACCTCCGACGGGTCTCTAGAGACAGACCCTAGTTGGGTATATGTTGGTCCCACATGTGTTCCTCCAGAAGGTGGCTAAAAGGATGATAGTGACCGAGAGAAAGGTCCAATCTATGATGGATAATGTCAAGCCTTGGGTGAAGGCAGAGATTGAGGAGGCCGTGAGAGTGTTGTATGGACGGATAGATAGATTCACGTTCTGCTTCAATGAGCGCGTAGCTGAGTATCTGAACATAGGAAGCCTTAGGAAGGAGCTTGGGGCTCTTCGAAGCCAAGTGATTGAGTCGTCGTCTAGAAAGCCGGCGATTTTAGTAGCCCCCAATCTTCCGGACTTAGACGCTGAGCTCAATGAGGAGCTAGATTTGGAAGCATATTGGGTCCCGTATGCAGCCAGTGGAGGAAAGGGTAAGAAGAGGGTCTCGGAGGAGGTTGGAGATGAGCCCTCAAAGAAGAGGAAAAATAAGAAGAAGAAGGAGAGCAAGCGGGTGAGAGTGGAGAGCCTGCGAACTCATGACGCACATATGTCAGAGTTGCAACAGTGATCTAGAGGAGCGGGGAGATCCACCATTGCCGAAAAAGTGCTTGTGGGTGGGGAGGACCCTTCGGGGGAGCCACATTCAGCTATATTGGTGAATGAGGTCACTGAGGCGACTGCTACTATAGAGGGGGTGACCACTCCCTAGGTGATATCCTACTGAGTGCGCCAGCCACCGCTAGCGCCACTATTGCAGTGGAGGTACCACCCCCGCAGGATGAAGAAAGTGCTTAGTGCGCCACATGTAAGTCCCTTTCCTTTATTTTCATATTCTATGCTTCGAGGATGAAACATATTTCTCAAAGGGGGTGTACTTGTAGTTTTTGGGTATCTTGTTCGTCCGAGGGTTTTTCTTTCCGTGTTTCTTTTTCCTCGAACATGCTATCTAGTAGAACTGATATGTTTAGGTTGTTCTGTTATTCATTTAATTAGACGTAGCTTAAGATTAGTTTACAGTCAAAAGATGCACTAGATTGATGTTTTTGAAAAAAATTGACCTTGTTTAAAATTTTTGATGTTAACTGTGTAGTTAATTAAAATTGCATGACTTCTATGGATATTTGTATGGAATTTATATTCTTAGCATGTATAGTTATAGCTTAGTCATGCATGAACTGGATAGGCAGATTCACTGCAAACCGGTACCATGAGTGAGTGAGGATTCATACTTAGTTCAATACTACATTGAGGATCTAGAACTTGCCCAATTGGTCTTTACATAGGTTTTAAGATAGTTGGTTAAGAAATGATCATAGGACATTTTTGATTTTAGCCACTTTATCTTAAATTACCCAACCAAATAAAATGAATCCCTTGATCCTGATTTTGAGCCTAATATTGACCATTTCTCTTTGATTAACCCTTAATCTTTCCCATTGTTTATAATGAACTTGTTTTGGCCCTGGTCTCTCCTTGGACATTGTGAACCTCAATTCAGGAAAAATGCTTAAGTTGAGAATGACTATAGTAGGGGTGTGTAGATTATGGGGAGGTGGAAAATAAAGAAAGGAAAAAAGTTAAAGAAGGGTGAGGTGTGGTGTGAAAAGAAAAGAAAGAAAAAGAACTGAGAAAGAAAAATGAAAAGAAAAGAAAACAAAGAGAAAAATAAATGAAAAGGATGAGAAAAACACGCCACACCCACATATTGCATTTAAATGGAGAAAAGGAAGGAAAAGTTGAAAGAGTGAAAAATGGGGTAAAAAGTGAAAACTGAAGCCACGAGTATGTAGTTCCAAGGAAGATTTAGTTACTAAATTCCATATCTACCATACCCAGCCCGAAGCATACATTACAATCCGAACAAAGTCCTATAGTGATCCTAGCTTAACTGTCCGAAGAGCCAAAGTATAGAAAATAAGAGCAAGCCTATGGTATCTGATGTGCAGTATTTTGAACTTCTTTGTGAGAGTGAGAGTCTCATTTGTTTAGTTCCAAGTTTCATAATTTTATATATCTATGAGTGTTGGGGACTTCATTTGCCGTGAGGGTACTTGGTTTGTGTTATATTTTACAATTGTATGTGTGAATGGCATTGGTGATAACTCAATTCTTTGCTAATAGTTGGATTCCATATCTTGATCCCTGTATGTCATAAGTTGTAGTTACATGTATGCATGGTTGACTTGGTTTGAATGAAAAAAGGGTCAATAGTTGATTGTGGTTCATAGTGCAAATTTTGTTGTGTTGGCTGTAGGTATTCTAAGTTTACTTTATAGTTAAGCGTCATTGTTAGTTTTTTTCTTTTCCTGAGTACATGCAGAAGTCTTAAGTTGAGGGTGTTGATGTGTTGTGAGTTTATAGAACTTTCGATACTTAAAATTTAGGAAATAAGCATAAACTTAGGTATGTTTATATGGATATGAGGCACTTTTACTTTGTTTTCAGGGAAAATAGATGTTGGAGTTGAATTGTGCAAAAAATGGAGAAAATTACAGAAAAGTGGCTAGGTACGAACCTTAGTACGAGCCATACTGAGAGTCATGGAAAGTTCTAGGACAAAAGTGATGAGGCAAAGTCAAGTTATGGTTCATGGTACGAGTCGTACTATCCTGGTACGAGCTGTATCATAGCAGTCGTCGAAAACTTCAGAAGATTTGCACAGGCCAAGTCTCCTGGAATGGGTAGCACCCACGAATCGTGAGATCTACCTAAGAACCGTACCAAGGATCCATGGAAAAGTTTAGAATAAGTGAAAACTAGCAGGTCTCAAGGTACGAGAAGGAGTCACGGGTCGTAGAACTGAGGTACGAGTCGTACCAAGCCATTTGTGAAAAAGTTCAAAAGATTGTTAGAATTCTCGGTATCAAACCACGATTGATTGTATGACTCATAGGTTCATGGTATTAGTCATACCAGTTCCCAACACCTAGCATGATTCAACAGATGCCATCCAATGTACGAGTCAAGGTACGACCCGTACAATCTTGTTACGGGTCGCAGGTGAAGTCGACAACTATTCAACAGTTTTCTCTTTTTACTTAGGAAAAGGTTCTAAATATTTGTATAAATACTTTTTAGGTTACTTTTAGTCAGAACAAGTCTTAGCACATGAAATACATTGAGAAAAATTGTTGTTAACTTTTATTCAAGTCTTGGAGATTTTCTTGCTTGGATTTCTTCATTGTTCTTGAATCATTCTTCATAAATTCTAGCAATAATCAAGTGAATTTTCTTCCAATCATCTTTGTAAGTATTAAATTATGTGTTTGTCTATGAATGCTTATAATTATCTTATAATCATGAGAGGACAAAACCTCCACAACTAGGGTTGTGGGAACCATGGTAAATTAACAAACTAGGGTTGCACAAAGTGATTCCAAGCCAATGCTAAACACTTGTATTGTATTCTCTTCATCTTTAATGTTTCTTAACAGAGGCAATGTTAGAACTTGCACGAACTTTTTACTTGATTGAACTTAGAGAAGTAGAGATTAGAAAAAGAGAATTATAACAAAGCCTTGATCTTTATGGGTCATTGTATGACTTAAGCTGCGGTCGCAGGATAGTTAATTTTGGAGAAATTGATAATGGTTGAAGTTGAATCGCTCATGAGACCTAACCCGGTGATTGAGTATAGTCATCCAATAGGGATGAACCAGTCATTTGGATAAACTCTAGTTATCAAGTTCTACAAGTAAACATTGGGATAGATCACAAGTGTAAAATCCAAAGTAGTTATGAACCCATGGGGAACACTTACCCTAGTTATATGCATAATCTTGATAAACAACAATCAATTCCCAATATTATCATATAATTGATCTTATAAACCCCCGTTTTTGGAGATAACACACTTAAAAGCTTAACTACTAGTGTTATTCTATATCTTGACCATATTTCCCGTGGGATCGACCCCAACCTTTGTTGGGTTCTTTATTGACAACATCAGGAGCGTGATTTGAGCGTTATCAAACACACAAGGCAATTCAACTAACAATACAACGCAATTTCACCTAAGAACATAATGCAAAGAAGTTTGCTTGTACAATAGGACACAAGAAAGTCTTCCTGTATAATTGGACACGAGGCAGTCTGCTTGTATAAAAGGGCATGAGGCAGTCCGTTTGTATAATAGGACACAAGGTAGTCTACCTATATAATAGACACCAAGCAGTCTGCCTATATAATAGGACATGAGGCAGTCCGCCAATATAATAGAAACCAGGAATTCTACATGTATAATAGGACATGAGGTAGCCACCTATATAATAGGACACCAATACAATCTTCACATTTATAGTTGCCCCGTCAGTCGGCAACCCTTTATAGTTACAATTGTGCAGCTAGTAGTAGGCCCACTATATTTATTGGTGCACCACCAGTTGGAGGCCTTTTACATTTATAGTTTCCCCATAGTCAGAGAGCCTTTATATACAGTTTCCCTACCAATCAGAGGCCTTTTTACATTATAGTTACCCTACTACAGGGAGGCTTTCTACTATAAGTTTACCCCACCATCCAGAGGCTACACTACGAGTTACTTTGCCAGTCAGGACTTATGTTACAACTGCTGTACATATCAGATATCCTTCATTTACAACAGTTTCCACTAACTAGGAGTAGCTACACATATTAGAGTCTTCAACACTATTTGGCTATACTCACTATCTCTTTTACATTATTATTATTGTTATCTATTTACAACTTTGAGCTGCATGATGAGTTGATAATTTACCAACTCATTAGGCTTTTAAGCATGAGATTTGACTTAGTTTTTAAGTCTTTTAGTTGGATTTTATGCCCTTTTTGCCGTTGATGTGCAGGTACCTAACTTGAATAGAAGGAGCATGAAGTTGAGTAAAAAGGATGATATTTAGGTGAAAACCGGTGCTCCACTGGAGGACACCGACGAAATGCCGATCAACCGCAGACACTCACTAGTTTAATGAAAAACTCCAACCAACAACTCACAAACAACAACAGATGATCTTCCTGTTCCATCACTGAAATGTGCTGGACTTTACTAGACAACTGATGAGATCAACAGGCGGCTCGCGGATAGAAACCAGAGAATCACCGAAAGACATCGCCGAAATGCTCTGGACTTCACTAGACCATAGAGGAAAGCAACTGACAGCTCAGAGATAGCAAACAGTGAACCGCCAGTTCCATTGCAAGTGAAAGACACTTGAAAAGGGGAAGAAACATCCAACCGTGAAAAGAGGAGAATGTTATGACCTACTTTTGTATATATTTTAGAAAAGTACTTTGAGCAGAGAATTGTATATTCCCAATACTTTTGAGAGAGAGAGAACTCCATTGGAGAAGAGAAAAATTATTTTAAATATTACTTTTTCATCTTCATCTTCTTCATCAAGGTATAACCACCGTTGTAGAGATATTTTGAGCTTGATTTTGCTTACTCTTAATGATGAAATTGTTGAGTTTATTCATAAATATGATCTTGTGTTTCTCAATTATGAGTATCTTATCTATAACTAGAGGTGTGTGATGATGGGTGTTTAATTTGATTGGGTATTGCTGTATTTGTCTTGTTATTACTTAATTAGTGTAAATCTATTGAATTCTCCTCAAATTATAGTTGATTGCTCATAGTTGAAAATATGAATATTGTTTTCTTACTTGATTTTGGCTTGAAAAATATGAATTAAGTAATGAGGGAGAATTCAATAGTGGATTGGGATTTGATTATATGGGGATGAACTAGAAATAGTCAAAACCCATGATCATAATACCTTTAGAGGTTGATGGCTAGAAATAGATCAACCCCTAACACAAACCATATTGGAATAGTTGAATTGTATCTTGAGGTTCGAAAGGACTTGAGGATAAGGAGCTCAAGTAGTTGAAAAACATCGGGTTCCATCTTTTTCCAAGGTTATTTACACATATTAGTAATAACTAGACTGTCTAGTAAATCTCAATTTGATTGACATCCCATCTATACCACACCTCTAGCCTTTGCTCATTATTGTTTCTCAATTTTGGTTATCTTGCTCTGTTGATTAGCTAATTTTAGAGTCCATAATATTATTGCATTCATTTCCCCCAAAATTTAATTTTACGTTTTCATTGCTTGGATACAAATCAATTCATGTCACTAAACTACTCTTGTGCAAATCATTCTCTATTCTCTGTGGGATTCGACCCTGACAACTATCGGGTTATTTGTTTCGATATAATGATCGCTTACATTCTCTCTAAACGAGGAGTGTATTTTGAGCGTTATCTGCACAGGTATGTTGACACTTTTCACCTTTCACAGATCAACAAACTGTAACATGGAACTACCTCTAAGCAGCGATTGAGACATTGCTTAGTGAGGAATACTAAACTCACAAGCAGAGTCAAAGGCCAGTGCTCCGACTCCAATTCTCCTAATTAGTCATCCGTACTTCCAATTAGAGTGCACTTATTCTTAGAGCCTCAATTCTCTCTTCTTTCGCACCTCCTCCTTACGCGACATCGAAGAGATTTGGAGGGTCTAACCGCATCAAATAATTCGACGTGATCTTGAAAGAGTGGAGAGCACCTAGTAGAGTCCAGCTTATGGGTGTGTTGTGCACCACATTTATAATCAAGAGGCTATAAAAGTGCGTCTTATCCTGAACAGGCTACAAAAGTACGTCCTATATGGAAATTTATCTACTGTAATTCCATAAAACTCTTACCTAACTCTCCAGAAGATTAGTGTCAATCATACATTCGACACAGGGGTAAACATTTGAGAACCTCTTTAAAAGTCACCATAATCCTCCATTCCTGAACTACATTCGGCTTGATTCTTGTCTCCTCTAGAGATATGTAGATAACTCAAGTTCGAGCATGGTCGCACCCACTCTATTCCTGCTAGAAGCATTTTATTTTCTATCACAAAATAACCTAGCATCATCATAATTCAATACTTGTCACGACTTGAGAGTACACCCGAATCGTAGACACGGGACAAGGAGTCCCGAGAGACCCCAAGTCAACCCATGGCGTGAGCATAACACTAATTCATTCATATACAATGAAAACTTAACTCATAAATCGTAAACTAACTGAAAATCATATCATGAGAGATAAAGGAAACAACAATACAAGATCAAAACATAAACAACTGAATACTACGCATAAGTATAAAAGCCTCTAATCATAAAAGATGGGTTGAAGGGACAAGACCCCAACTAACCCAAATAGTCTAAAAACATAAGATAAACAAGATCTAAACATGAAGCCCTCGAATCATGAGGACTCACCACTGAAGACTGAGTAGAACTGGGCGCAAGCTAGGGACGATGCTGAACCTGCAAACCAGATCCTGAGAATATGTGGGTCAGTACTTGAAAAGTACTGAGTATGTAATGTATGCAAAACAATTCTTAAAAACATGAAAGTTATAGGAGAGGGACGTCATGATCATAAAAATGAAATCGTAAGTATAACGTAATCAATGTTTCCAAAAATACTCATAAACCCATCAAAGTCATAAAATGCGGGGAAAACATTTCATAAATCATAACTTGAGCCAAAAGAACATAATCATGCATATTTCAAAACCATGAGGAACAATGGGAGATTTCTATAACCGACATACTTCACATGAACACACATGAAGTCTGACTTGTACCCTGAGTCGGGAGGCTGTTCATAGCTTGCCAAGGGTATGAACCATGAAAGGCGTGATATCACTCATGAAGGCCACGTAGGGCATAGGGGACAGTCACTGAGGAGGTCCCAAACATAATCCTACGGAGGCACGTAGTTTTGATATTCGGGGCATAACCTAGGCCGTGAACCTACTCGGTGTTAAGTACTACTACCAAAACATGCAACGTGCTCATAACATTCATAACATAATTCATGGCTAGTGAAAACATGGAAATCATAACATATATGAAAGCTTGTATTTCTAGCCATGGAATTGGGCCCGTGAGTCGGCCAAAATCATAGTTATAATTCATAAGAGACATGTGGGAATTGACCATAGTTTCAAACATACTTGACATGCTTAAATTCATAAGAAAATGATCACTATAGCATGAGAAATCGAAACTTGAAAGCATGCTTAAAAATTTAAGAGAAATTCATTCATGCTTTCGGAATCATCTTGACCATGAAATTCACTAAAAAATTTCCCAATAATTGGCAATCCATAATTTTAGAGATTAAATCATGAAATATAAAATATATACAAGTAATATCAGTCCAAACACTTCAGACCCGCAAATTAAACATAATATCACAAGTTCATGTAAGCTTTTGAGGAATCATGCAAACGGGGTTAAGACCCACAAGAATTTAGCAAATTAAACATAGGAAATGAGAAGAAATGGGGATGGATAGGGACTAAACTACCCATTCAAACCCCACATACCTAGAAATTTCGTGATTTCCTACTCCATTGAAGAACCCTAAGTGAAAGCTTGATGAACTTGAACAAAATGGCTTGAAACCCTTCCTACTCCTCTTCTCTAACACTTATAATTGCTAAAATGAACTTAACAGGAGTTTTCATCCCTTAAATACCCTGTTCCAACCTCAAAACGATGTTGTTTAGGGCCCAAAAGTGTAGTATAGTCGAAATTGCCCTTACTGAAATTTCCCTGAAAAGCAGTTCTGGCCCCGACCACGAGTCATGCCACGAGTCGTACCATCAAGTCATGACTCGTGGTTACCTCTCGTGGTCATTTCACTCTTTTTTCCCAACTTTCTAAATTTGGCCCCGACTAGTATACCATGACTCGTACCACCATCCTACGGGCCGTACTGTCAACCGTGGTACCATCCACCCAAACCAATACGACTTAACCATAACTATTCACCACGACTCGTTGCTATATCCCACGAGTCGTACCATGACCCGTGATGACTCACTCTTGGCCCCACTGATATATTCATCACGACTCCTAACCACGAGGCGTACCTTCTCACCACGGTTTGTAGGACTAACCGTGACAAAACCTCAAGCTCCTGATTTCCTCACGACTTGGGTCACGAGTCGTAGGTCCTCACCACGACTCGTACCTCGAGTCGTAGTGGTGCAAATTCCAGGTATTCTGCAGTTTTCAACTTCAACTCCCAAGTCTATTCGTAGGCCCTTCCAGTGTGTTACAATATCTCCCCCTTGGAAACATTTGTCCTCGAATATAGGGAAACAAGAAGCAAACAGAAACATACAATCACTATATATAGATTCTAATCATTGACATTCAAGCCGAACGACTACCCCCGAAAAGAACCACATAGCTGGTCTGAGTTTAGACATCACTTGCATACATCATATCATAAAACAAATTTATACGCATGAATAGAACATGAAAAACTGAATAGAGGTTTTAGGACAGAGATTGCTACCTCAAACTGAAGATGAGCCGGTAGGGAACAAATGAGGGTATTTAGCCATCATATTTGCTTCGGCCTCCCACGTGGCTCCTTTGACATGCTAATTCCTCCATAACACCTTTACTGAGGCTACTTCCTTGTTCCTTAGTCTACGAACCTGACGATCCAAGATTTCAAACGGAATTTCCTCATAACTGAGACTATCCTTCACACCAACACTTTCCACCGGAACCACTGAGGATGGGTCTCCCAAGCACTTTTTCAAGAGCGATACGTGAAATACAGGGTGAACTGAAGCCAACTCTGAGGGTAAATCTAACTCATAGGCCACTTTACCACTCGCCTTATAATCCTGTATGGGCATATATAGCGGGGACTGAGTTTCCCTTTCTTTCCGAATCTCATTACTCCCTTCATGGGAGATACATTCAGAAACACCCAATCATCGACCTCGAACTCAAGCTCCCTTCTCCTCACATATGCATAAGACTTTTGGCGACTTTGATCCGTTTTCAGCCTTTCCCTTATCAACTGAACTTTCTCCATGGCCTCATGGAGTGAATCGAGTCCCACTAACGTAGCCTCACCGACTTCAAACCACCCAATCGGCGACCTACACTGTCGCTTGTAAACAGCCTTGAATGGTGCTATTTGTATGCTGGAGTGACAGCTATTGTTGTAAGCGAACTCAACAAGAGTCAAATGCTCGTCCCAACTACCCTTGAAGTCGATAGTACAAGCTCTCAACATGTCCTCGAGAGTCTGGATAGTACGCTCTGCCTGACCATCTGTTTGTGGATGGAATGCCGTGCTAAGCTTGACCTGGGTTCCAAGTCCCTTTTGAAAGATCTCCAGAACTGAGAGGTGAACTGGGTAGCTCTATCTGATATAATGGACAAGGACACTCTGTGCAGTCTAACCAAATCTCGAATGTATAACTTCGCATAATCTTCTACTGAATCGGTGGTTTTGACCGGTAGGAAACGAGCAGCCTTGGTCAACCTGTCCATCACTACCCAAATGGAGTCATACTGTCTACGAGTGCAGGGCAAACCTTTTACAAAGTCCATGTTGATCTCTTCCCACTTCCAAGTAGGAATGTTGATGTCTTGAAGTACAACCCCCGGTCTCTGATGCTCGACTTTCACCTATTGGCAATTCAGGCACTTGGCTACAAATTCTGCAATATCCCTCTTCATGCCATTCCACCAGTAGATTTCCTGCAAGGCATGATACATTTTGGTGGCACCTGGATGGATAGAATATCTGGACCCGTGAGCCTCATGCAACATCTTACTCCTCAAATCCCCCACGTTTGGAACACATAAGCGACCCTGGTACCAAAGCACACCATCTCCCCCTTTGGAGAAGACTTCTACTTTCTGACTTTGAACAACTTCTTTCAACTTTACCAATATTGGGTCTTCATCTTGCTTAGCCTTTACCTCTGCTACCAAGAATGACTCAGACCCATTCTGAACTACTACCCCACCATCAGTCGAGCCGACTAGTCTAACTCCAAACCGTGCAAGTCGATGTACCTCCTTTACCAGCTCCTTCCTATCTTCACTCACATGTGACACACTTCCTATAGAAAGTCTACTAAGGGCATCTTCTACCACGTTGGCCTTATTCGGGTGGTAAAGGACACTCATGTCGCAGTCCTTAAGTAGCTCCAACCATCTCCATTACGAAGATTTAGCTCCTTCTGTGTTAACACATATTGTAAACTCTTGTGTTCTGTGAATACATTTACATGAACCCCATACAAGTAGTGTCGCCATATCTTCAAAGAAAATACCACCACAACCAACTCAAGATCATGGGTCGGGTAATTCTTCTCGTGAGTTTTCAACTGTCTGGGTGCATATGCTATAAATTTCCTATGCTGCATTAATACACATCCCAGTATGACCCTCGAAGCATCAGAATATACAAAGAAGCCCTCGGTACCCTCCGGTAAAATCAACACCGGTGCTGAAGTGAGTCTGGCCTTTAGTTCCTGGAAGCTCTTCTCACAAGCCTCCAACAATTGAAACTTCACCTTTTTTTGAGTCAACCTAGTTAGTGGGGCTGCAATGGATGAAAAACCTTCCAAGAACCTCCGATAATAACCCGCTAAGCCCAAAAAGCTTCTGATCTCCGTAGTGTTTACCGGCCTGGGCCAGTTCTTAATTGCTTCTATTTTCTGAGAGTCCACCCTTATACCTTCGCTTGACATTACATGTCCCAAGAATGCAACTGATTTCATCCAGAATTCACATTTGCTGAACTTGGCGTATAACTGGTTATCCTTGAAAGTCTAGAGTGCTACCCTCAGGTGTGCGGCATGTTTCTCCTTGCTCCGGGAGTATATTAGTATGTCGTCGATGAACACGATCACGAACATATCCAAATATACCTTAAATACCCTGTTCATCAGGTCCATAAAAGCTTCAGGGGCATTTGTTAGTCCAAAAGACATAACAACGAATTCAAATGGCCATACTAGGTCCTGAAAGCAGTCTTTGGGATGTCGCTCTCCTGAACCCTGAGCTGGTGATACCTGAACCTGAGATCTAGCTTGGAGAAATATTTGGCACCCTGAAGCTGATTGAATAGGTCATCGATCCTGGGTAGAGGGTATCTATTCTTGATGGTGACCTTGTTCAATTGTCCATAGTCAATGCACATCCGAAGGGAACCATCTTTCTTCCAGACGAACAACACTGGGGCACCCCATGGGGACTTACTCAGTCTAATGAAACCCTTATCTAGTAAATCCTTCAACTGCTCCTTTAACTCTTTTAGTTTGACTGGGGCCATACGGTAAGGAGGAATTGATATGGGATGCGTGTCGGGTAAAAGATCAATCTCAAAATCAATCTCCCTCTCGGGAGGAACACCTGGTAGGTCATCTGGAAATACCTCGGGGTATTCACCCACCATGGGGACTGACTGAATGGTCGGGGTCTCGGGCGTGATATACTTAACCCTAACCAAGTGGTAAATACAACCTTTGGAAATCATTTTTCTGGCCTTGATGTAGGAGATAAAGCGACCTACAGGTACCGCTGAACCACCCCTAAATTCTAAAACCGGTTCATCTGGAAATCAAAACTCCACTGCTCGAGTTCTATAGTTAACAGAAGCATCACATGCAAACAACCAATCCATGCCTAAGATGATGTCAAAATCAATCATAGATAATTCTACTAAGTCTGCAGAGGTAACCTTATGCAACACTATAATAGGGCAACCTCTATATACCCGCCTCGCTATGACCGAATCACCAACCGAGGTAGACACCAAAAATGGTTTGGACAAGATTTCAGGACTGACTCCAAAGTGACCAGCAATGTAAGGTGTCACAAAAGATAGTGTGGCTCCCGGATCTAATAAAGAATAAGCATCAATGTGAAAAACTCACAACATACCCGTAACCCCATCGGGAGAAGTCTCCTGCTCCTGCCGAGAGCCAAGTGCATAAACCAATTCTGGCGCTAGCCACCAACTGAGCCAATCGGAGCACCCTGCTGAGTCTGACGTGCTACTGGGATGGCTGAACTGGCTGCTGAAGTGCGGGCTCTACTACCCCCTGCCCTAGCTGCAGGGAAATCCCTATGTCTGTGTCCGGGTTTGCCACACTCAAAACAAGCGTCTGAGCCCACCAAACATTTTCCTGGGTGGTTCTTGCCACAAGTAGCACAAGATGGGAATGTGCGCTCTGCGTGCATGCTCTTTTGACTCCTCGAACCTGAGGCCCTGCTCCTCTGACCGTCCTGTGGCTTGGATGGAGTACTGGCTGAAGATGGTGCTGGTGCGGAGGACCTGTGCTGGGACTGCTGGTGAAATTCACCCCTTGGCTTAGGCTGGGAGAACCTGTGGCTATCAGTTCTAGCCTTCTTGGCCTCTCTCTGCCTCATATGAGCT
>JACEIK010003585.1:20673-32777 GCA_018107945.1 Datura stramonium | reverse complement strand
CATCTCCCTTAGCCCACTATTTGAGTGAAGAAGGGAGAACCCATCTCCCTCAATCGCAAATAGGTACACTCTCCCCCTTTGTCAATGTTTTCAGATTTCTTCATCCCCTTTCTCACGCTTCTATCCATCAAAGATTGGAGGATTAAAATTTTTTTGAATCCTCAAGTTCTTTTTATTTCCCCCCTCTTTAGCTCCAACAAAGAAGATATCCATAGGAGGATATATACAAACATACACTGAGAGATAGGAGACAAAGTTAGAGACAGAGAGACGTAGAGATAGAGAGATAAAAAAAGAGGATGGAGAAGGGGATAGATAGATAAGGAGATAAAAAAAAGATAGAGGATATAGAAGGTGACATACATAGATAGGAGAGACATACTCGTAGACAAAAATCAAGGGAGATACAGATAGAAAAAACAGAGAGATATAGGTAGTGAAGGAGAAGCTGACGCAGAGAGATATACAACACACACATGATATACACGGCAACACAACCCCACACACACAACCACATCACACAAAAAAAGACGGAGAGAGATGAGACTCAGAGGAATAAAAAAATATATAGACAAAAACATAGAGAATGGACACAAAATAGTTATATATATATATAATAGACAGATAGTTATAGGGATGAATTAGGAGAAATAGATTTTCAAATATTGAGCTATTATAACTTAGACTTATTGGTTTTCTCATTTCTCTTTGTTAGCTAGTTTCTCTCGCTCAATTTTATATATTTATCACTCACACTCAGAGTCAGAGTTGTTGGCCAAGAACTTGACAACTTTTAACCTTAATCACTGCATGACATTAGGTAAACTCCCATCCTGTATCAATTACATTATGTTTAATTCTGTAATTCATTAGTTATGTTTAGAATGGGCTAGTCGTTTTGATCTATTGGATGTGATTGGCAAAAATGTGAAGCAAAATAGTTTCTTTTGGTTGTTTAGTTATATTTGCATTTGATTTCGTATTTTTAAAGTGTTTGAAACTTGTGGTTTAGCTTGAAATAAATTTTATGAGGCCTTAAACTATAGGCACAGTCAGTTGTCTATCATAGTGATTGTCGTAATATTGGTTTGCATATTTGAACCTGCCATTAGTTGTTAGTTATGTTTTTGTTTAATTGAGTATTTAATGAAAATCTATAGCTCCTAACATTGTATGGAAAGGCTCCAAAAGTTTAAACATTGACGCATGACTCGCTATTTGTCCTAAGTAGTATCCTAATGTTTGTTCGAGTCTCTAAATATGACAGTAGCAACTAAATATGTGGGAGGTATGAGTGAATTTAAAAAAGCATGAATTTTTATTTTAGACTAAATCTGTCAAACTGTGCATTTCTTATGTGACTGAGTGCTACGTAAATTTAAATTACTTAGTAATAATATCTACCTAAGATCAAAGTTTTGATCTTTATAGGCTGAACACCCATTTCTTTTATATAGTCATACATGCTTTTTTGGGTTAAAGTGTTAGCTTTTGAAAGTATCAAATACTTAGTAGAGAAGGATGAAGGTCCAAGATATGACCTTGAAACAACATGTATTATTGTGGTAAAAAATTTGACTTGTTTGAAGTTATATCTTTCCTTTGGGTACATTTAAGTGTGTCCATACATGGTTCAAGTTAAGACAATACCGGATTACAAAAAGAAGTAGCTTAAAAAAAGTGTTCTTGAGTGTCTTTCTTTTTGTGAACCAAGTATGTTGAGTTGGAGATTACATTTCTTTCAAATTATTTGCTTGATATAGCCCTCTTAAATTGGCTAAGGGTTTGCATGTTGATCACTTAGAGAGAGTCTAATGTTTCATGAACATAACTACTATTTTCTTTCTTTTTTTTATTGTTGTTTGGTGAATTTGTTGCTTTCATAAAAGTGGTTCATGAATGTATAGTAAGTATCAGTTTAAATAATGAATGATAAGGTGAGATATGATCTTGTTTCCTAGCTGAATTAAAAACATTCTCTTGAGTTGTCTTAGTTGATTTTCCTATATATATATATATTGAGTATCATATGAGGCAGATCTTTATCCATAAACAACAAACAAATATGAAGTATGACTAAAGGATATGAGTTCATTTATTTATTTTTTAATTTAGGAGCAGTTGTCTCTCTATTTCATTTTTATTGCAATTTTTGGGTTTCAATAAGTATACCTTCAAATCAATTTAGTTTCTAATCGCAAACCTCTCCCTCCCTTGAGGCAAATATGACTTATTTAAAATACAAAAAATCTATTACTTTTTTTGGTATTTGAGTTTTTAAACTTGTCTTGTATTATGCCTTTTATCTTGACTGACTTTTGAGAAATAAAAGTATCTAGAGAGACTTTGTTTGCCTACGAATAATTAACGTTATCCTTTGGTTTTTGAAGACTATTTCTCTGGAGATATTTCTTCAATTGCTACATAAACTACTTCTATAGGTTCTTGGACTTGATCTTTCTTTTAAATTAACTAGTAGTAAATATTAAGAACAATGATAATTGCAGTGCAACTATTTTGTTTTATTACAGTATTCATGATCCTTGTTAGATTTTACTCCTTTCATTTAACTACCTCAATGAATTTAGTTAAGCAAGTTTAGAATTCTAAAAGTAGTTTAATGTGGTTGTGTGTATCTTTAAACTTTTTGTGAAGCTCAAAAATATCTAAGATCATTGTGTTCTAAGCATGTAAAATGGTTCAACTGATCATGTTTATTCATTTCTTTTGAAACATTTTCTGTCTTCATGTTTTTTTTTTATATAAAAGATTATGCTATTTAAAGATGTTCAAATATTTTCAATAATAGGATTGATGAATTTAGGACCTAAGTTAATATGAGTGCTCAGTTGTGAATTAATTAGCATAAGAAATGATTTTTACTTGGTGTCATAGACATTGCTTGCTCTTTCTCCGGAAGTTCTCTTGCAATATTTAGAAATTGTTGTACCTTCTAATTTCTCTCAAGCATGCGTGCTAGCTGTTGACCCAAAAAAATATAAAATCTGCTATATTAGAAGTAGCCATATCATATGATATAAGTCCCTATGTTAAAAATGAGTAGAATTGATTATAATGAGCATATATTTTTCATTGATATTATTTAATGATCTCTCTCTTTTTGTTATATATTTTACGGATTTTTTAAAATTAACTCTCTAATTATTTTATTCTTTTCTTTTTCATGGCATCAATCAGAGCTGAGAGTTCTCATTTGAAACTCAACCTCGTCCGCCATACATGGGCCAACAACTATAGAATCTACTCATCATTCAGATTCAAGTATTAGGAGTTGGTCCCTCAAAGAGCCCAATATTTCTTAGTTTACTTCTTTATGATTTACTTATATTATGTTGGTTATTGTTTGTTAATGTAACGACCCGTTCGTTGATTTAGGGGGGAAATAAGTCTGGAATACCATCTTTGGCCTAGGTTGTTAATGGGAAGGTGTTGGGTAAGTGTTAGTTAAAACTTAAGGTTGAGGAATGGTTTGCGTACAGAGAATGGGAGTTACTGGTTACGAGGAACTGCTCAGCGCGGGGATAACCACTATAGCGAGACCGTTACCACGGTCAAAGATCCGCCATAATGGAGTAGGATGATTAACATCAGATTCGCTGTGGCGACATCCTAAGTGCTATAGTGGGTCTGCTACAATAGAAATGTGATCACTACAGTGGAAGA
Source organism: Datura stramonium (assembly GCA_018107945.1). Lineage (NCBI taxonomy): Eukaryota > Viridiplantae > Streptophyta > Magnoliopsida > Solanales > Solanaceae > Datura > Datura stramonium. The sequence goes on along the minus strand of JACEIK010003585.1, from coordinate 29,093 downwards.
CGAGAGTCAATAAGTAAGTTTTAAGTGGGATTTCAGGGGGTTTACCTTATTAATCAAAGCATGACCTAGTTAGAAACTAAGGGAGAGTTTCCAACAACAGAGCAATTCTCTTTCCCTTGGTAAGAACTTCGGTCTATTTTCTCTATTTTGATTCCCTAAACGTGTTGAATGTTCCAAAAGTTCCTTTCCGAACTCCTGGGGAGGAAGAGTCATCTTGGGTTGACATTGAAAAGGAGACTTCTAATGGTGGAATTTCTAGTTGAAGAACCCTAGAATAGTGAAACTAGGGCTACTTAATGAGAACTAGAAGATGTTGATTCCTAGGTCTAGAAGGGAGTAATGAGAATTATTTTTGGGGATTTTGAATGCATGTGCATAAGGGTAGAGTAAGGGAGACCCACAATTCAATAAAGTTATGCTATTATCCCTAGTAAAGTCCTGTCACATCCCGAGTTTACACCCTGGACGAAACACGGTAGTTGAGGTCACAAGTGACCCCAAGTCAACCCCTAGTCTATGATGCACTAGAATTCTGAGTAATATAAAAATACATACAGCGGAAGTTTAAAACAAAATATAAATACATGAAAGAAATAAAGCAGGTTCACAGTGTTTGAAAATATTAAAACAACACTACATGTCTGAAATACCAGTCTGAGTTCGAAAGCCACTATGACTGATGAGTTGCTAGGACAAGCCCCCAACTAACTCCAAATCTAAATAGAAGGAAGGATAATGTAACTGAAATAAATAAATCTCCATCCTCGAAGAATGAGGACTCACCAACTAGTAAAGCTGAGATCTTCGATAAGTATCGACTAACGAAGCTGAGACTGAGATCCTGCAGCTGTATCATAAAATGATACAGCATAAAAGTATGCGTTAATACTTTGAATGTACTGAGTAAGTGAAAGGAACATAACATAATGGAATAACTAAAAGAAAATGCTGAACTGAAAAGACATGCGATGACCAAATAAAACTAATGAACTGAATAACTGAAATAACTGAGGTGGTCTGATAGACCCTGTCTGATGGTCAAAGCATGTTCAAAGTCTGGAATACTGATATGAACTGAACTGGACTGAGACTAGATTGAACTGACCAGTGGAGAGTCTATAACCGACATGTAACCACGTGAGCTAAATGTGGAGTCCGATGTATACACCCCACCAGTAGGACCCAATATACCTTTCCAAGGTATAAAGGCATGAACTGGGTGATCACAAAAGTCTGGGGCCAATCAGGCCAATAAATACTATAACCTACACTGGCAGCATAGTTTTGGGAACCTAGGTGCGCTGGAACCCCGGTCCACTCGGTGCTAAGTCATACTCCCACTGGATAATACTAGACTAAATACTAAGCTGATAGATTGAAACTAGGGCCCAAGACTAGTCAGGTATACATATCTGAAAGCATCTTGAGAGTCTTAGCGAACAAGATTCTAAAACTGGTTTCTAAGACAAGTTAGAGTTGCTTATCTAGAAGCGTCGTAACCGTCTAAGAAAAAACTGTAATCTGAACTGGGGTCCTAAGGCTAGTCAGAGCTATATGTCAAAAGTTTCATGACTGCCTAGTGGAACAATAAACTGAATTCTGAATCTAATTCTAATAACTGGGAGGTATTACTAACACCTCGGGAAATTCTGTAGTCAAACTAATCAGCTGACATTTCTGACTGACACTGAGTATTTCCACATTTTGACTAAAGCTAGGAAACCATGTATCAGACTGAGAAATTAGAATATAAATAAATATGGGAATTCACCACACTAATATACTCAGGAAAGTTTCAAGGTTAATCACTTTAGCAAGGTTCTAGTCTTTTCTACTCTTAAGAACTAGGGCTAAACTCAATGTACCGGGGATAGGCATCTATACTGTCACTAATTGGTGGAAAATATCCATAATTAATATAACATAATAATTCCACATGGATTGAACGAAGAATTACTAAGAATTTCTTAACATTCGAAAATTTGCAAGGCTAGAATTCACTTTTTTGGGAATAACATCAATTTAATCATGAACTGATGGAAATCATGTCCGAAAATAATCATGGATATCATTCTATGTGAATTCAAAGAAAACTGACATATATTCTCTTCACATTCGAAAACTCAGGGCTAGGATTTATAGAGAAACTAGAGAAGGGTTTTGGTGGACACAAGGGAAGAGCTATCCCCTTGTTGAATTCCCACATATCTGAGAAATATTTCCTTGGAGAAGGAAGCTTGGACTGCTGCAATGGAGGAAAACCCTAGTCTTGCTTGAGAGCTTCTTGAGAGGAAAGCTTATGGTAATTTTTTTCTGAAGATGAGTGGGAATGAGGGGGAAAACGTTTTGCCCCTCTAAATCCCCTCAAAATAATCCAAAACGACTTAGTTTAGGATTTAAGAGGTTAGGAAATTACCGAAGTACCCTTTGGAATATCGCAGGAAAAACTAACTGTAAGTCCTCACAGGTGACCTAACGGGTCGTAGTCACACTCGCGGACTACACTTCTTGGAGCATACTGAAGGTCACCACAAGGGACCCAACGAGTCATGGTTGGTGACGACGACTCGTGGTCACCTCTCATGGACCACACTGTCTAAAAAGGCATGGAGTCCCCATGGGTAACACCATGACTCATCGTGTCCCAAACGAGTCATGGTGAGGACCTATTGGGTACACTGCCTCGCATTTCCCGGCTACAAATTATCCTTGACCATGGGTCATATCACAACTCGTGGTCAGTGATCACGACTTGTGGTCACACCCCTGGTCACCCAAACATCAATTTTTCAAACTAAACACCCAGTCCTCACCACGTCACTTAATGACTCGTGGTCACTCCCCACGTGTCATAGAACGACTCATTTTGTGACCTAGTGTAGATTTTCTAGTTTTCTCTGATATAAGTCGGGGGTCTAGTCTATGAGTTTCTGGGGCATTACAATATCTCCCCTTGGGAATGTTCGTCCTCAAATGTTGGAAAACCCACAGGAAAGCATAGAATGGCAACTTTTATTCACGAATACTGAAAACTAGCGAAATGACTATCTCTAAACTGTATTACGAGTCCGAACTAACTTCACTAATCATGCACATGTTCATTTACATGAAAGAAATTGAGACATATAAACTAAAAGCAGTTTTGGGAAGGGCATTGATACCTCAAATTGAAACTGAGTCGGAAGGGAACAAATGGGGGTATTTGTCCATCATATCTACTTCAGCCTCCCACATAGCTCCCTCAACATGTTGATTTCTCCATAAGACCTTGACTGAAGCTACCTCCTTGTTCCTCAGCTTACGAACCTGGCAGTCAAGGATCTGGACTGGGACCTCCTCGTATGAGAGAATATCCTTTATTTCTAGACTGCCCAATGGCATAATTGAGGTTGGATCACCAATGCATTTCTTCAGTAGTGATACATGGAATACTGGGTGCACAGAAGCCAACTCTGAAGGTAATTCCAGCTCATAGGCTACTTTGCCAATTCACCTTAGAATTCTGTAGGTTCCCACATATCTTGGACTGAGCTTTCCCTTCTTCCAAACTTCATCACCCCTTTCATGGGTGAAATTTTCAGATAGACCCAGTCATCCACAATGAAATCAAATTCTCATATCCTCACATCAGCATAAGATTTATGTGATCGGTGAAAACATCTACGTGAGCACCGTATAGGTAGTGTCTCTATATTTTCAACGCAAACACTACCGCTGCCAACTCCAAGTCATGAGTCAGATCATTTTATTCATGAACTTTGAGCTATCTGGAGGCATAGGCTATCACTTTTCCCCGCTGCATCAGAATGCAATCGAGTCCAACTCTGGAGGCGTCACAATATACTACAAATCCATCCGATCCTTTTGGCAGAGTCAACACTGGAGCGGAAGTGAGTCGAGTTTTTAATTCCTAAAAACTTTTCTCACATGCATATGACCACTAAAATTTCACCTTCTTCTGAGTCATTCTAGTCAGAGGAGATGCTATAGAAGAGAAGCCTTCCACAAAGCGTCGGTAATAGCCGGCCAACCCCAAGAAACTTCTGATTTCGGTTGGAGAGGTAGGTCTGGGCCAGTCTTTCATTGCTGCTATCTTTTGAGGGTCAACCTAAATACCCTCACCCGAGACCACATGACCCAAGAAAGTCACGAACTTCTACCAGAATTCGCACTTGCTGAACAACTGGCGGTCTCTGAGTGTCTGAAACACTATCCTCAGGTGATTAGCCTGCTCTTCCTTATTTCTGGAGTACACTAGGATGTCACCGATAAATACAATGACGAACATATCCAGATACTGCTTGAAAACTCTGTTCACAGGTCCATAAAGGCTATAGGGGAATTTGTTAGTCCTAAGGACATAACCACAAACTCAAAGTGACCATACCGAGTCCTGAAAGCTGTTTTAGGTATGTCACACTCTCTGACACTTAGTTGATGATACCCCGACCTGAGATCTATTTTGGAGAAACAGCTGGCTCCATAAAGTTGGCCGAATAGGTCATCAATTCTAGGTAGGGGATACCTGTTCTTGACTGTGACCTTGCTCAACTGACGGTAATTAATGCACATTCTGAGGGTACCATCTTTTTTTTGCACGAATAGCACTGGAGCACCCCAGGGAGAGATGCTGGGTCTGATAAAACCCTTGTCAAGAAGATCTTTTAGCTGCTCCTTCAACTCCTTAAGTTCAGTCGGAGCCATCCTATAAGGAGGGATGTAGATGGGCTGAGTATCTGGAATAAGGTCTATGCCAAAGTCAATTTCCCGTTCAGGAGGAACTTATCTTTGGGGAACACACTTGGAAACTCGCTGACAACAAGAATTGACTGGATAGTTGGGGTCTCAGAGTCGGAACCCTTGACCCGAACTAGAAAATAAATACATCCCTTAGAAATAATCTTCCTTGCCTTAAGGTAGGAAATAAACCTACCCTTTGGCACTAAACTACTGCCCAACCATTCTAGAGCTGACTCATTAGGGAACTGAAACCTGATGACCCTAGTTCTACAGTCAAGTGAGGCATAACCGAAGTGTAACCAATCCATGCCAAGGATGAGGTCTAAGTCGACCATGTCTAACTCTACAAGGTCAGCTGGAATGACTTTATCAAAGACTGAGATTGGACAGTTTCTATATACCCGACTGGCTCTAACTGACTCACCAACTAGGGTGGAGACCAAGAAGGGTTCTGAGAGGACCTTTTGTCTAATATCAAACTGAACTGCTACGTAGGGAGTAACCAATGATAGTGTGGCCCCCGGGTTAAGAAGGGTATATACATCTAGATATAAAAGACGTAACATACTCGTGACCACATCCGATGAGTTCTCTTAATCCTGACGAGATAATAATGTATAAAAATGGTTTTGGCGTTAACCACCCTCCATACCTGATGTGTTAGCCTACTGAGTCGGCCGGCCTGCTGGAGCTGCTGAGGTAGTGGATTGTGATCTCCCCCGTCCTGCTAGTGAGAAATCCTTAAGCCGATGCTCAAGCTGTCCACAACCAAAACAACCCTCTCGACCCTAAAGACACTCTCCTGGGTGATTCTTGCCACACTTGGGGCAAGCTGGATACCTGTTATCGGCACTTTAACTCTGAGTCTGAGAGCCAGATGCTGCACCCCTCCGATCCTGGAGGGACCGAAAGGTAGGGGCACTGGCTGAGCTAGGTGTTGGAGCCCTCTGCTTCTACTGTTGCTGCTGTGGGCGGTTGCTACCGCCAGACCTCTAATGGCCATGATCTGATTAGCCAGTCCTTGCCTGCTCATTCTTTCTCTCCATGTCCCTCAGTTTTTCGGCCTCAATCTGTTGGGAATAGACAATCATACTGGAGAGGTCAATATCTTTGATCAACATCGCTGTTCTGCACTCTTTGAGGACAAGGTTCGACACCCCATTTACAAACTTTAGCATGCGAGCCCTTGGCTCGTCCACCATCTATGGAGTGTAAACCTGGTGAATTATAGAGTATACTTTTCTACGGTCCTATTTCCCTGTCTCAGGTTCATGAACTCCGCTACCTTTGCTTCCCTAAGCTCTCGAGGGAAAAATCTGTCCAGGAAGGCTGTAGTAAACTCTCCCATTCCACCAGTCCTACTTCCGCTGGCGTCCCCTCCTTCCACTGCTCGTACTAGACCTGGGTTACCCCTTTCAGCTGATAGGCAGCCAAGTTGGCACTCTCTGAGGGACTAACATCCATAATTTGGGTGATCTTCTTAATCTCATCCACGAATCCTTGTGGGTCCTCTCCCACCTTAGATCCATGAAAGTCCAGAGGGTTCATCCTAGTTAAGTACCGCACTCGGATAGCTGCTATGGAACCGTTGTTGTTGATTGGAACCACCTGCTGGTTCACCTGGTTGGTCACAGTTTGGGCGAGCAGCTGAATGGCTGCCCTGAATTTTGTGGTAGATACCGAGTCATTCTGAGGGGCTGCGGGGGCTGGTGGGGCAGGTCATTGAGCATTCCTTCCCCTCCTTCCATTACCACATCAGGGAGGCATGATTCACTGAAATCAAGCAGAGCACGAGTTAGGAGAACGATTCTAGAGCTGAATTTCATCGCACGATAAGGATTATGAAATGAAGGGAATTTTTCCTAATGATATCTCGTAGCCTCCCCATCATAAGTGTGGTGCGCTTCACACACATGAAGAGGACTCTACTCGATGCGTCTTTCAGACATCCAAGGATACTATAAACCTAGGGCTTTGATACCAAGTTTGTCACGTCCTGAGTTTACACCCTGGACGAAACATGGTACTTGAAGTCACAAGTGACCCTAAGTCAACCCCTAGTCTATCATACACTAGCATTCTGAGTAATATAAAAATACATACAGTGGAAGTTTAAAACAAAATATAAATACATGAAATAAATAAATAAGGTTCATAGTGTTTGAAAATATTAAAACAACACTATATGTCTGAAATACCAATCTGAGTCTGAAAGCCACTATGACTGATGAGTTGCTGGGACAAGCCCCTAGCTAACTCCAAATCTAAATAGAATTAAGAAAAATGTAACTAAAATAAAAAAATATCCTTCCTCAAAGGATGAGGATCAACAACTAGTAAAGCTGAGGTCTTCGATGAGCGGTTGACTAATGAAGTTGAGATTGAGATCCTGCAGCTGTATCATAAAATGATACAACATAAAAGTATGCGCCAGTACTTTGAATGTACCCTTAGGAATTTCACAGGAAAAACTGACTGTCAGTCCTCACGGATGACCTAACGGGTCGTGGTTAGTTACCACGGTTTGTGGCCAAACTCGTGGACTACACTTCCTGGAGCACACTGAAGGTCACCACGAGGGACCTAACAAGTCATGTCGTGGTCACCTCTCGTAGACCATACTATCTAAAAATCAATGGAGTCCCCACGGGTGACACCACGACTCATGGTGAGGACCCTTTGGGTACACTGCCTCACATTTCCAAGCTACAAATTATCCTTGACCACGTGTCATATCACGAATCGTGGTCAGTGATCATGACTCGTGGTCACACCCGTGGTCACCCAAACATTAATTTTTCAAAATAAACACCCAGGCCTCACCACGAGTCACTTAACGACTCGTGGTCACTCCCTACGGGTCACAAAACAACTCGTTCTGTGACCTGGTGCAGATTTTCCAGTTTTCTCTAATTTAAGTCCCGGGTCTAGTCCTTGAGTTTTTGGGGCATTACAAGTCCTAATGAGAGGATAGGGAGTGGGAACTCTATGACTTGGGTTGGGAATGATTACCATGGGAATAAAACAAAATGAATTCCTTAGTGGTTAGCGAGGGAGACCATATCACTGGGTAGAATTGGGGAGCTTACATATCCTAGACCCTTATTTGAAGAGTAAATAATAGATTACTTTGTAATTGTTATTTTTCATTTCGAATGTTCTGAGGCGCTGAGGAAAGGCAGGGCTACAGTGGAGTAATTGATACTCTAATCCTCCAATCGAGGTAGATTATGATATAGAAGGAGTTAGACTTTATATAATGGCATGTATATGTGTGGAATGACAATGTGTTGTATTGGTATCTGGACATTATTTGTTGAAAAATTCCCTTGTTTGTTACACCCCGTAAGATTCCCGGCATCTAGTTGGCCTACTCACACATTAGTTAAGCATATTTGAAAGTCATACGTGCTAGGAAAAGGCCGGGGAAAAGATCGGACGAAAATCCTGTCGAACCACCGCGGAAGGCGCCAGGGCAGAGCCCTTCCGCGTTGGCGCCGTGTCACGGAGGCGGGGCCACCGTGTTGGCTCCGTGACACGTTGGGCCTGTCTAGGCCCAAGTATATAAGGCCCTCACTTTGGTTTGTGATGTTATATCATTATATTAATTTCCAGAAACGCAGCAAAACAGAAGAGGGACGAAGAGGAGATATAAATAATCGTTTGATTACGCTGCCAGA
>JACEIK010003584.1:110195-122890 GCA_018107945.1 Datura stramonium | reverse complement strand
GATAGATGATATCCTGATATACTCTCTGAACGAGGAGGAGCATGCCGCTCATTTGAGGGGGGTGCTACAGGCTCTCAAGGATCACCAATTATATGCTAAATTTAGTAAATGCGAGTTTTGGTTGAACTCAGTGAAATTCTGGGTCATGTGGTGTCGAGTAAGAGTATACAGGTGCACTCTCAAAAGATAGAAGCGATGAAGAATTGGCTTAGACTAGTGAATCCTTCAGATATCAAGAGTTTCTTGGGTTTAGCTGGGTATTATCGGAGATTTGTTGAGGGATTTTTATCTATGGCAGCACCATTGACAAAATTTACCCAAAAGAAAGTGAAGTTCCAATGGTCAGAGGCTTGTGAGAGGAGCTTCCAGGAGTTGAAGACCCGACTCAACTCAACACCGATGTTAACCTTACCTGAGGGTACCAACAGGTTTGTGGTATTGTGATGCTTAGAGGATTGGCCTTGGTTGTGTGTTGATGCAACATGTCAAGGTTATAGCATATGCTTCCAGGCAGCTGAAAGTCCATAAAAGGAATTACCCGATTCATGATCTCAAATTGGCAGCAATAGTATTTGCCTTGAAGATTTGAAGACACTTTTTGTACGGGATCCAGGTAGATGTGTTTACGAACCACAAAAGCCTACAATATGTGTTTACCTAGAAGGATCAAAATCTACGCCAAAGAAGGTGGTTGTAGTTACTCAAGGATTATGGTATGAGTGTCCTTTACTATCCGGGAAACACTAATGTTGTAGCATACGCTCTTAGCAGGCTTTTTATGGAGAGTGTGTCCCATGTAGGTGAGGAGAAGAAGGAGCTGGCGAAGGATGTGCATCTTCTTGCATGGTTGGGAGTTCGCTTGGTTGACTCAATCGATGGTGGTGGTGTTGTTCAGAACGGATCAAAATCATCCTTGGCAACTAATATAAAATCTAGACAAGATGAGGACCCTATTTTGGTAAAGTTAAAGGAAGTTGTTCAAAATCAGAAGGTAGAGGTTTTCTCCAAAGGGGAAGACAGTGTGCTCCGATATCAGGGTCATTTGTGCATTCCAAATGTTGATGATTTGAGAGACCAGATGTTGCATGAGGCTCATGGTTTTAGATACTCTATACATCCAGGTTCCACCAATATATATCGTGACGTACAAAAAGTCTATTGGTGGAATGGCATGAAGAAGGACATTGCAGAATATGTGGCTAAGTGTTAGAATTATCAACAGGTGGAAGTGGAGCATCAAAGACCGAGAGATGTTCTTCAAGACATCAGTATTCCTACATGAAAGTGGGAGGAAATCAATATGGACTTCATCACAGGGTTTCCTCGCACTTGTCAACAGTATGACTGCATTTGGGTGGTCGTGGACAGGTTGACCAAAGTAGCTCATTTTCTACCAATCAACATCACCAATTTTACAGAGGATTATGGTTATTTATACATTTGGGAGCTATTTCGGTTGAATGGAGTGCCCTTATCCATCATATCAGATAGAGGTACTTAGTTTACCTCCCAGTTTTGGAGATCATTTCCAAAGGGACTTGGTACTCAGGTCAAGCTCAGTACAACATTCCACATGCAAATGGATGGTTAGGCAGAACGGACTATTCACACTCTTGAGGACATGTTGAGAGCGTGTGTGATTGATTTCAAGGGTAGTTTCGATGACCATTTGCCTCTCATTGAGTTTGCGCATAACAACAACTATCATTCCAGCATTCAGATGGCTCCGTTTGAGGCTCTCTATGGGCGGAGATGTAGATCTCCTATTTGTTGGTTTGAAGTAGGTGAAGCTATGATGATTGGACTGAATTTATTTGGTGAGGGAATGGAGAAAGTTCAACTTATAAGTAACAGGATAAAAATATCTCAGAGTCGCCAAAAGTCCTATACGGATGTGAGGAGGAGAGAGCTTGAGTTTGAAGTAAATGATTGGGTGTTTTTGAAGGTATCTCCCATAAAGGGAGTGATGAGGTTCGGAAAGAAAGGGAAACTAAGTCCCTATTACGTTGGCCCGTACTGGATTGTGAAACTCACAACGGGTTTCCAGGGTAGCATATGAGTTGGAGTTGCCCTTAGAATTAGCTTCAGTCCATGCAGTTTTCCATGTATCGCTCTTAAAAAATTGGGTGATCCAGCTCTAGTTGTTCCGGTGGACAGTGTCTATGTGAAAGACAGCTTTACCTATGAAGAGGTTCCGGTGGAGATACTGGATTGGCAGGTTCGTAAGCTAAGGAACAAAGAAGTAGCGTTAGTTAAGGTTTAATGGAGGAATCAACATGTTGAGGGAGCTACGTGGGAAGCCGAAGAAGATATGATGGCTAAATACCCAAATCTATTCCCTTCCGGCTCAGTTCCAGCTTTAGGTATCAGTTTCCTCTTTAGTACTCTATTCAGTTTTATGTTCAGCTCTTGTATCCCAGTTTCTTTCATGTAAATGGATGTATGTGCGATTCAAGAATTCAGTTCAATCTTATAGTTCAATTCGGAGTCAGTTATTCCGTCAGTTATCAGCATGTATGTTAAGTATGAGAGTATGATGATTGCATTTCTATGCTTTTCTTTATGATTTTCAACATTCGAGGATGAATGTTCCCAAATGGGAGATATTGTTATACCCTAAAAGCCCTAAGATCCGACCCGGGAGTTGAAGCGGAGAAAACAGAAATTTCTGCACTAGGTCACAGGATGAGTCGTCCAGTGACCCGTCAGGAACCCATGAGTCACTAAGTGACCCATAGGGAGAGGCTGCGACTTGTTGAAAATTTTGTTTCTTGGGTGACCATGAGTCGTGGTCAGCATCACGACTTGTCGGGTCAGCCTTGGTCAAGGATGATGTGAAGGGAGAAGAAAAATAGACAGTGCACCTAACGGGTCATCACCACGACTCATTAGGCACACCATGAGTTGTGATGTCTCCCATGGTGACCCCCAAGAGGTTTCTAGCAGTGAAGAGGATGGGAGGTGACCACGCGGTAATGATTTGTTGAGCCCCTCATGGTAACCTTTAGAAGATTGTTGGAAGTGTTCATGACGAATGTAGACCACGAGTCGTTGCCAGGGATGATAACTCGTCCAGTCCCTCATTGGGTCTGGCAGTCTGTTCTTCCCTGCGAGTTTATTAAGGGCTTTTCCGTAATTCCTACATTTCTAAGGCCTAAATTACATCGTTTTAAGCTCAGTTAGAAGGGTTTTACGAGAGTTAAACCTATCCTAATCCTTACCATTCCATGCATACAAGACTACAAGGCTATTAGAGGTGATCAAGGATAGAATTCACCAATTCTTCTTCAATTTCCATTGGGTGTTCAAGGAAGAGAGTAGAATCAACTTATCCAGGTATTTGGGGCGATGAATGAGAGTTCCTTTCACTCTCATTCCCTCAACTCTTCTCTAAATTCATGAATTTCAATTCTATAAGTCAAGTTTCATGATCCATCAGGTTTATGTCAATATTGTGAAATTCTATAAGATCTATCAATGGGTCAATCTCCTCCATGTATTAAATTATGTTCTATGATATATAGGAAGATTTTATGACTATTTTGAATATAAATTCATAGATTGAGTTTAAATCCAATTATGCCCAATTATGTATGATTTTGTGAAAAGTCAAGTTATGATTTCATTGTGATGTTGATCTAAATTAGCCCAACTATGATTTAAGCTTTATGATATGATTTCTCTCAAGTACTTATCACGGATTTATGAGATATCAAGTATATACATATTTTACAAGTATGCATGAATTTCATGATTTATGGATTTATGATTATGGCCTACTCACGGGCCTTATTTGATGGATACTTCATGTATTTCAAGCATGCTTATGATTATGATGATTTAACTAGCCCATGAATCTCATGTATGTTTTTCCTATTATCCTATGAGAACTATATATATTTTGGTAATAGTATTTAACACCGAGTAGACCCGAGGTCCAAGCATACCCTGAGTCTTAGAACTACGTACCAACGTAGCCATAATGGGACCTCCTTTGCGACTATCCCTTTTTACCAAATGGGCCTTTCATGAGTGATATCATTCCTCTTTTCATGGTTCTTCCCTTGGAAAGTACGAACACCCTCCCAACTAGGGGTTTATAGGTCGGGCTCCATGTGTGCTCATATGGGGTATGTCGGTTATAAGAATCTCCCACTGTTTCTCATGATTTATACATGGTTATGATTATGTACTTTGGCTCAAGTCATGTTTAATAAAGCTTTTCTATCATGATTATGAATATGATTGATTTATATAAGTGTTTAAAACCTTGAGCCCTTATGTTTACGTTATTATATTTACATTATGATAATATTTTCCTACTCTTATGTATTTTAACTGTCCTTTTTACTTACCTTGCATACTTGGTATATTCCAAGTATTGACCACATACTCTATGTTGTATCATTTTATGATACAGGCTCTGATATCCAGGCTCAGTCCCACCGATAGTCAGATTCCCGGAGTTAGCTTTCCTCAGCCCCAGTTGGTGAGTCCTTAATTTTTGAGGGTCTTTCTATTTAGACATGTTCAACATTTTTAGTTTCAGACTATTGTTAGTTAGTTGGGGTCTTGTCCCATCGACTCGTCAGTGTTAGAGGCTCTTTCGGACATAGTTGTATTTCAGCTTTAGACTTGTACATGTAATCAGATGTGATGTTGTTTAGACTTCTGTTATGCTACTTATGATGATCTTCCACTTACATATTATTGAGTTAGATGTATGTTCATTCCATTGGTCGACTTGGAGCCTCTCAAGGTTTCTTGTCCCGTTCCTTGATTTGGGCCTATGTTCGGGTCGCAACACAATAGCTCGTTGTAAGATCCTATCAGCCGTTGGTCCGGTCCGTTTTTTCCTAGAATCCTAAACATGGTTTCTGATCCTTGAGCTATGGATGCTCAGAATGACCCGTCCTTCGATGCCACAGCTCGTTCTGTCTGTCCGTTGGATGATGACTTCTCTAATCACTCTTCTATGATCCTTTCAATGACTGGACAGGATGGTTCATTATAAGTTCCTATGATCTGTAAGATCCATCCGTTGCATGAGACTCATATTGACATCCTTTCTGATTCAACCCACGGCCGAATAAGAAGGTTCATCGTATGCTCCTACGGTCCTTGGGTTTCAGTCGTTGCTTAGCACTCTGCTTAACCACTCCTCTGAATTTGCTGCAACGACTGACTAAGACAGCCCGTGGTAAGGACCAATGGTTCGTAGTAAGGCTCGTCTGAGGCATTTTTTCCCTTTTTCTGTTCTTTTCTTAAGTTTAACTCCCACGGCCTATTTTACCTGCAAAACTACAAAAATGCACCATATCCACCTAAATGTACATAAAGTTATGCACATTCACAGGGTTTTAAGCGTCGCTAGTGCCGTAAATTCATGACACATCAGCAAGCCTCTACGTACTGAAGAGTTGATAGGACAAGACCCCAACTAACTAACTAAAGGATGAAACTGCAAAATACTAAATTAGGCTGATAAAATGGTCCTCGAAGGATGAGGACTCACCAATAGACTGAGAAAGCTAACTTCGAGGAATCTGGATAACGGCGAGACTGAACCTGAATGTCTAGGCCTGTATCATGAAACGCTACAGCTTAGAGCATGCGGTTAGTACTTGGAATGTACTAAGTATACAAGGTAAGTAAAACTGCTAAGTATGTAAAAATCCAAAAATCATGCATATCATACAACATTTCATCATAAGATTCTGAGAGTAGGCTTGCATGCTAGTATCTAAAAACATGACTTAAACATAACTGAATATCATAACAAAATCGAATGACCAAAGTTGAAACTAATTATTCATAAGTAAAACTGAACATTGGGTCAAACCTACTGAAAACATAATATCACGACTAATAAACATGTATAAATAAAATCATGAGGAACAATGGAGACTCGTCATATGACTAACATTACCACGATAGAGCTTACGTGTCCCGACTATCACACTCAAGTGGGCAGCGTTGTCTAAAGCATTTCTAGGGCTAAGGGCGCTACCATGATATCGATATCAAGCTGAAGGCCCCTTGGGGGTAGGGGAAGCTCACAAGGGAGGTCCCAAATAATCTAAACATACCTGCGTTGGTATGTAGTTCTGAGGCACAAGGTTGACTGAACCTTTAGCCTACTCGGTGCTAGACACTACTGCCAAAAACATGCATATGCTCGCCATCATTTTTCAATGAAGCTGAACCATCCTCTTGCGAAGAAGATGAATCATAATCATACATGCATAATCTGAAAACATATCAGGAGGAGCCTTGGCTCAAACCAAACCACAAGCTGAAAAGTGGGAGTCTAGACTCAAAAATCATGTGATAAGCTAATAACACAAAATTGAAGTAAATCATAAACATACTTGATCCTATGGGCTTTCCTAAATTTAAACATACGTTATATAGTCAAAATAATAGATATGGGTAATTCGAATCATACTTTCATCATATACATCTCATCATACTTGAAAACATAGATCATAATTGCAACCTTTCATGAACATTCATAATTGGGCCTTATAATTTTAAGACATTGAAAACATGAATTGTAATTGAAAACATTACAAAACATGACCATAACTGAATTCAACATTAGAAACATAATTAGGTTTTACCCATGATAGATGCCTAGGGAATTTTCACAAGTTGGGTTAAAACACCATAAATTCATCAACTTATAATTTCCATGTTGAGAATGAATTGGGCATGGGAGTGGATGACTACACCCATTCATAACCCTATATACATGTGTACTCCTGATTTCAAACCCTTCTTTAATGCCCAAAGGAATTGGGGAAGAACTTGATGAATTTCTAGGCTTGATCACCCTTAGGAACTTCTAGTACTGCATGCATGGAGAAGGATTGATTTAGGATGAGTTAAACCCTTTTAAAACGCACCTATCTGAGCATAAAATGATGTAGTTTTGGTCTTAGGATCTTAAGAATTACGGAAAAGCCCTTAATAAATTCGCAGGAAAATTACACTGACATTCCCAATGAGGGACTGGACGACTCGTCGTCTAGTCCCGTCATCAGCACTGGAAAACATACCTCTATTGGTCACCACGACTCGTGGTGTACCCAATGACTCGTGATCACCAAGTCGTGATGAACACTACCAAAATTCCACATTCATGCCAGTTTGTAACCACGACCAGCCTAACGACTCATTGTCCTGACCACAATTCGTGGCTTGTTTCGTGGTCAACCCCCAAACCATAAAATCTTAGCCAACTTCCTTCCACCTCACGAGTCACTTAACGATTCATGGGTTACTTAACAGGTCACTAGACGACTCGTCCTACGACCTGGTGTAGAAATTCCTGTTTTTCTTTATTTTAACCCTCGGATCTAGTCTTAAGGCTTTTGGGGTATTACAATATCTCCCCCTTGGGAACATTCGTCCTCGAATGTGGATGAACAAATTTAAAAAATGAGAAATGCAACTGACATACCAAATACTGAACATCTAAAGCTAAAAACTGACGGAGTGACTGACTCCGGACTGAATTACATGACTGAACCGAATTTATGAATCACACATACATGCATTGGCATAAAAGAAACTCGGGCACATGAACTGATCATGAAACTGAATAGAGTACTAGGGAGGAAACTGATACCTCAAGCTGGAACTGAGCTGGAAGGGAATAGATGCGGGTATGTAGCCATTATATTTTCCTCGGATTCCCACGTAGCTCCCTAAACATGATGGTTCTGCCATAAACCTTTATTGAAGCCACTTCCTTGTTTCATAGATTTTGAACCTAACGTTCAAGTATTTCAATTGGAACCTCTTCGTAGCTAAAGTTGTCCTTCACACCTAAATTCTCCACCGGGACAACCAAAGCCGGATAACCCACACACTTCTTCAAGAATGATATATGGAAAACTGGATGTACTGAAGCCAATTCTGAGGGTAAATAAAACTCACAGCCACCTTGCCAACATGTCTCACAATCCGGTATGGGCCAACATAACGGAGACTGAGTTTACCCTTCTTTTCGAACCTCATCACTCCCTTCATGGGAGACACCTTCAAAAATACCCAATAATCAACCTCAAACTCAAGTTCTCTCCTCCTCACATCCACATAGGACTTTTGGCAACCCTGAGCTATTTTCAACCTTTTTCGTATAAGTTGAACCTTCTCTATAGCCTCATGAACTGAATCTGGTCCTATCAACGTAGCTTCACCGACTTCAAACCAACCAATAGGCAATCTACATCTCCGCACATAAAGAGCCTCAAATGGAGCAATTTGAAAGCTGGAATGGTAGCTGTTGTAATATGCAAACTTGATGAGAGGTAAATGATCATCCCAAGTACTTTTGAAATCAATCAAACACTCTCTCAACATATCCTCAAGAGTATGAATGGTCCATTCAACCTGACCATCTGTTTCCCGGTGAAAAGATGTGCTAAGTTTGACTTGGGTACCAAGTCCCTTCTAAAATAATCTCCAAAATTGGGAGGTAAATTGAGTACCTCTATCTAATATGATGAACAAGGGCATTCCATACAACTGAACTAACTCCCGAATATACAATTTAGCATAATCCTCTGTTGAATCGAAAGTTTTGACCAATAGAAAATAAGTTGCTTAGGTCAACCTGTATACGACAACCCAAATACACTCGTGGGGACCTGCTAAGGAAAAATGGTAAATACACTCGATGACTGGAGGCCACGAGTCATGGTCCAAGTTGATGACTCATCCAATCCCTTATTGGGACTAGCAGTCAGTTATTTTTTTGCAAATTTATTAAGGGCTTTTCCGTAATTCCTATGATTCTAAGGCCTAAACTATGTCGTTTTAAGCTACGAATGATGAGTTTTAAGAGGAGTAAGTTCATTTTAGGCTCACATCCATGCATGCAAATTGAAGGGGTTTAGAAGGTGATTAAGTGTGGTTTCTTCAAGTTTTCTTCAAATCTTCTTTGGGCAATCATAAAAGTGGAAGAATCATATCCTATTAGGTATGTGAGGTTATGAATGGGTGAAATTGTTCAAACCCATTCCCAATCCCTCTCTAATTCATGAAAATCTATATGTTGATCCTATGGGGTTTTAACCCAATGCATAAATTTCCTAATTTTCTACATGGGTATGATCTAAGAATGTTTCTAGTATTAAATTATGATTCATGGGAGAGTTTTACAATATTTTTAATTACAAATCATCTTTTCAAGCTTTTTAAATTAAGAAGCTCATCCATGAGAAGTTCATGAAAGTTGAGATTTATGATGAATGTTCAAGTATGATGAGATATTATTGATGTAAAGCATGTTTTCAAGTTACCCATGTCTATGATCATGTTTTCAAGTGAATTAAGTATTTTCAAGCATCTTTAAATGTTGGGCAAGCCCAAATATTCAAGTATGATTTATGATTTCAAGTTAATTAGCTTACCACATGGTTTTGGAGTCAAAACTCCCAATTATGTTCAACTTGTGGTATGGTTTGAGCCAAGGCTCCATATGTATGACTCAGATTTATATATATTCATGATTATTTAGCTTTGTCAATAGAAGATGATCAGCTTCATTGAAAAACAATGGAGAGCATATGCATATCTTTGGGAGTAGTGTCTAGCACTAGTAGGCTAAGGGTTAATCAACCCTATGTTATGCGCCAATGTGGATATGATCAGATTATTTTGTGACCTCCTATGTGAGCTTTCCCATGTCCCAAGAGGCCTTCAACTTGATATCGATATCATGGTATCATCCTTAGCCCTGGCAAGGCTTTGGACGACTCTACCCACTTGAGTATGACAGTTGGGACCACGTAAGCTCTATCGTGGTATATCGGTTAAATGACGAGTCTCCCATTGTTCCTCATGATTGCATGTATGTATGTATGTTCTAAAGCAGGTTTGACCCAATGTTCAATTTTTACTTATGATTATCAGATTTCAGCTTTGGGTCAATCGATTCAATTTTGATTTTATGTTATATTCAAATCATGATTTCAAAAAACAGCATGCAAGCCCTGCTCTCAAATTCTTATCTTGATTATGTTTTATATTATGCATGTTTAAATGATTTTACTTATTTAAGTGATTTTACTTACCTTGTATTCTCAGTATATTCCACGTACTTACCGCATACTCTATGCTGTATCGTTTCATGATACAGGCTCTGGCACTCTGACTCGGCCTCAACCTTAGCCAGTCTTTCAGTATTAGCATCCCATATCTGTTGGTGAGTCCCCATCTCTTAAGGACCTTGATTTATCAGTTTTCTTAATGTATTCAGTATCAGACTTAGAGAGTTAGTTGAGGTCTTGTCCAATCAACTCATCAGTATTAGAGGCTTTTTAAACATAGAATGTAATCAACTTCAGATTCATGTGTATTTTTGTTGTTATGCCAATTTCAGACTTCCGCTAAGTTTATCATGTAGATATTCTGTTCTTACGATTGAGTTAGATGTTATCTTCATGCCATGGGTCGACTTTGAGTCCCTCGAGGTTCCTTGTCCCGTGTCTCGATCCGGGCCTATGTTCGGGTCATGACAAAATTGGTATCAGAGCAATAGGTTTTGAAGTGTCTTAGGGTGTTTGAAAGCCGCTTTAAGTAGAGTCTTTTTCATGGGTGTGAAGCGCACCACACTTATGATGAAGAGTCTATGAAACATTTGGGAAATGTTTTCTTCTTTCATAATCTAGGATGGTGGTGAAATGTCTCTCTATCATTCTAACTCGTGCTATTCGTGCTTGCAGAATCATGCCTCCCCATAGAATTAACGGCAAAAGGAATTGAAATGGAAATGGCCACAAGGATGAAAATGGGGACAGACCCAACAAGCTCCACCAGTCCAGGAGCACCATGCACCGGAGCCAATTGCCCACACTGAATTTAGGGCAGCCATTCAGATACTAGCGCAGGCCTTGACTGCTCAAGTCAACCAATAGGCAGTGGCACATGTCCCGCAAAATGGAAATGCGGTGGCAACACGAGTAAGAGATTTCCTAAGGATGAACCCACCAGAGTTTCTTGGGTCAAACGCGGACGAGGATCCACATGATTTTATCGAATAGATTGTAAAGATCACATAGGTCATGGGAGTGAATGGAGTAGAGTGTGATGATTTGGCCTCATATAAGTTGAAGGAGGTCACACACATTTGGTTTAGACAGTGAAAGGATAGTAGGGAATCTAGTGCAGACCCTATTAGTTGGTAGGAGTTTCACGTTGCTTTTCTAGATTGGTTTTTCCCTCGTGAGTGAGGGAGTTGAAGGCAGCTGAGTTCGTGAATATAAATCAAGGAAACATGATAGTTTAGGAGTATTCCTTAGATTTCACCCATTTGTCTAAGTATGCATCAGAGTTTGTGGCGGATCAGAGGGCTCAAGTGAGCTGATTTGTACATGGAGTGGCGGACTACCTGGATAAGGATTGCAGGACCGCCATGCTTCATCAGGATATAGATTACCCTCGGATAGTTTTGTACACCCAGAATATGGAGGTGGCATNCATGGTCTTGATCGGTAGAAAGTGTGCAGCCTTGGTTGAGGTGGCATATCAGAGAGGGAGAGATGCCAAGAGGGCTAGGACAGATAATTATGGGTTCTCACAGTAGTAGGTGGTGGGCTCCATTAGCAGTCCCACCCGAGATCATTGACCCCAACATCTTCAGCCATGAGTGTTCCATCCAAACCTAGGCACGATCAGAGGGGATGAACATCAGGCTCCAGTGGTCAGAGCAGCAGACCTGCAGACTCCAATATTCTAGTTTGTGACCGGTGTGGCTGGAGGCACACAGGTCAATGTTTGTCAGGTACAGGTGCTTTCTTGGGGTGTAGGAAGCCCGGACATATGCTCAGAGACTGCTCAACAGCTAGAAAGGGCCATGATAGGGGTTGAGTCCCTACTTCTAGTTTAGTAGCTCCACCAGCATGCTCATCTCAATAGGGCACATCTACTAGTGCAGTTGGTGGACAGTGCCAGAACAAATCCTATGCCTTAGCATCCCGACGGGAGTAGGAGGACTCCCCAGACGTGGTTATTGGTATGTTATGAGTTTTCCACCTTGATGTTTATGCTTTGTTAGATCTAGGGGCTACTTTTTCCTTTGTTAGCCCCTATGTTGCTAGTAGATTTGGACTAGTCCCGAAATCTATCGGAACCCTTCTCAGTCTCTACTCCAAATTGGTGATTCAGTTATAGCTAGATAGGTGTATAGAAATTGTCCGGTCTCATTCCTTCAGAAAATCACCTCAGCAGATCTAGTAGAGCTAGCCATGACCGATTTTGATGTTATTCTCGACATAGATTGGCTATTTGCATGTTATGCCTCAGTTAATTGTAGAACCTGTGCAGTAGAGTTCCGATTTCTGAGTGAGCCAGTCTTAAAATGGAAGGGTAGTTCAGTTGTTCCTGTAGGTCATTTCATTTCCTACCTTAAAGCTAGAAAGATAGTATTCAAAGGTTGTGTATACCATCTAGTTAGGGTTAAGGATGCTATGTCCGAGTCCCCGACTATCCAGTTAGTTCCAGTAGTATGTGAGTATCCAGAAGTGTTCCCTAATGATCTACCAGGTATTCCTCCCAAGTGTCATCACGACTTAGAATAATTTTGGATCATCACATGATAATTCAACACTATTATACAAAGCATATATGTATGTGTGTGTGTGTCTATATATATATAATTTATATTAGTTCTATAGAGTAGACAT
>JACEIK010003584.1:57701-82037 GCA_018107945.1 Datura stramonium | reverse complement strand
TTTCCTACAATTTACATGAGAATGTACAAACATTGTTAGATAAATAAGACAAAACGACGCATTTGAGTATCAATTGGGCATATAAATATGCCCAAGATCAGCTGACTGCTCAGGAACATTTTTTATTAGTAGTAGCCCCACAGTTTTTCTACATTGAGGACAGTATCTCAGAGTAACCCCATTGTGGTCAGCTATTATGGATAGAATTGAGACGACATTAATGATATAGTAACCCTTGTCAGAATTAACCCTAGCTAAATCAGTTTTCCTTACGACCTTTGGGTTGTTAGATGTTAGCGCCTGAGCGCCATATTGAGTTCTATCATGTTGAGGCAGTGATGGTCATATTGAGTTCTATTAGAATATGATCGCGAGGGCCATATTGAGTTCTATCAGATTAAGGCCGCGAGGGCCATATTGAGTTCTATCAGATTGAGGCAGCGAGGGACATATTGAGTTTTATAAGATTGAGTCCGTGAGGGACATATTGTGTCCTATCAGATTGAGGTCGTGAGGGCCATAGTGAGTTCTATCGGACTGAGGCCATGAGGGCTATCTTGAGTTACCCCAGATAGAGGCCACGAGGGCCGTATCTAGCTACAGCAGTTACATTATGACCCACCACTGAGCCAAGGCTCGAGGTCCAGTTGTATAGCCCAGACACAATGCAGCTACAGGAGCCTATCAGGCTCAGGTTCAGTTCCAAAGAACAAGTATTCTAGAGTTACAATATGCGTACAACAATTAGTATTCAGATAGCAGAAATAGATGTTTCTTGTACTTTTCGGGGCATATGGGGGACCAAGTAGGTTAATTTGTGTTGCTTGTACCTCCCCGGTATAGAGGCCAAGTTAGGTTCTTGCTTGTAAATATTTTTTCCAGTTATAGCTTGTGAATGAATAATCGTACAGTTTCAACTCATACACATATAGTGACTTACTAGATGCAGGTTATGTAAGGAAAGCTTACAAGTTAACTTATGGCCCTTATTACTATTCACTTTCTATTTTTATCAGTCTTACTCAACTTCTATTAATGCCTTTTATATTCGGTACATATTGTACTGACGCCCAACTATGGGGCGCTGCATACTTGCCTTCCAATTTAGACAGACAGAATTTAGGACCTCCATTAGCAGTTGTTCTGAGTCAGCAGTACGGCAAATTCCTTTCATTCTATGTTGCCAGGTTATAGAGATTACATTCATTTATTTATATGGCCTTTAGGTAGGTCACGACCCTGTCCCGACCATTATTCCTATGCTTAAAGGCTTGCAAACTACAATCTTCAGTTAGTTGGTTGTTGTTGGCCGTGTAGGGCCCATGTATGTTTTTTTATATATTGGCCATGTGGGGCCTAGTATAGCTGCAAGCTTTCATTCCAGTTATAACTAGACATCATGGTGGTCTTGTCAGCCCGCGTAGGATCCTTGTTATTTTATTGTTGTTGGTTAGCTATCTTCCTTTACAAGTAGCCTTGTCGGTCAGAGGCTGTATTTATGACAGAGATATAGCCCTTTATTTTCTTGAATTAAGTTACAAGCGTGCACCAGTAGTGCACCAGGTCAGTCCAGATCCCAGTATGGCATTAAGTGTCAGGGGCGTGACTATAAATCCTTTAGTTTTCCATGGATCGAAGGTGGGAGAGGACCCACAAGAGTTTGTGGATGATATTATAAAGATCACCCGAGTTATGAGTGTTAGCTCCTTTGAGAATGTCGACTTGGCTTCCAACCAGCTAAAAGGGGAAGCCTATATCTGGTAGGAACAATGGAAGGAGGGGAGACCAACGGGAACAGAACTGGTGGAATAAGAGGAGTTCACTACAGCCTTTCTAGACAGATTCTTCCCTCGGGAGCTCAGGAAGGCTAAAGTGGCTGAATTCATGAATATGAAATAGGGAAATCGGATGGTGGAGGGTATGCACTGGATTTTACAAGGTTGTCAAAATATGCTCCGGAGATAGTAGCCGAGCAAAGGGCTCGCATGCTGAAGTTTGTTAATGGAGTATCGAACATGGTCCTCAAGGAGTGCAGGACTGCAATGCTTATTAATGATATCGATCTCTCCAGCCTAATAGTTCATGCCCAGGAGATTGAGGTAGAAAAACTAAAATACTTGGAGCGGGAGAACGAGCAGGAAAGGACTGGCCAGTCAGATTATGGCCACCAGAGATCTAGCAATAGTAGCACCCCACAGCAGTAGAAAAGCAGCAGAAGGCTCAAATACCTACTTCAGCCAGTGCCCCTACTTTTTGGTTCCACAAGGATTGGAGGGGTGGAGCATCTGGCTCACAGTCCTAGAGTCTTAACACCAGCAACCGCTACAGCTACCCAGCTTGACCTAAGTAAGGCAAGAACCATCCAGGGGAATGCCTTCAGGGTCGAGAGGGTTGTTTTAGTTGTGGATAGCTTGGTCATTGGCTCAAAGAATGCCCGTCAATGGGACGGGGAAGATTACAATCCACCGCTTCAACAGCTCCAGCAGGCCGATTAGCTCAGCAAGCCACCGGTTCAAGTACGGATGGTAACCAGTGCCAAACTGTTATTATGCTTTGTCCTCTCGTCAGGATCAGGAGAGTTCACCTGATGTGGTCACTAGTATGTTATGCCTTTAACATCTAGACGTGTATGACCTACTAGATCTAGGAGCTACACTATCATTCCTGACTCCCTATGCAGATATCCAGTTTGATACCAGTCCAGAAGTCCTCTCAGAACCATTCTCACTCTCCATCCCAGTTGGCGAGTCAGTTATAGCCAGCGAGAAATTGCCCAGTCTTAATTTTTAATAAGGTCATTTCAGTCGATCTTGTAAAGTTAGAAATGGTTGACTTTGACCTGATTCTTGGCATGGATTGATTACAGGCCGATTATGCCTCAGTCGACTGTAGAACTAAGGTCCTCAGGTTTTAGTTCCCTAATGAGCCAGCTTTAGAGTGGATGGGAAGTAGTTCACCACCTAAGGGTGGATTTATTTCCTACCTAAAGGCCAAAAAGCTTATTTCCAAAGGGTGTATTTTTCATCTAGTCCGGGTCAAAGATTCCAGCACTTATACCCTGACTATCTAGTCAGATTCAGTTTTCAACGAGTTCCCCGACGTGTTTCCTAAAGATCTTCCCAAAGCCCCTCCTGAGCAGGAAATAGACTTTGGCATAGACCTTCTTCTAGACACTCAACCCATCTCCATCCCTCCTTACAGAATGGCTCCAGCTGAGTTTAAGGAGTTTAAGGAGCAGCTAAAGGACCTTCTTGGTAAAGGTTTTATCAGACCCAACATCTCTCCCTAGGGTGCTCCAGTACTTTTCATGCGAAATAAAGATGGTACACTCAGAATGTGCATCAATTACCGTCTGTTGAACAAAGTCACAGTGAAGAACAGGTATCCCCAACCCAGGATCGATGACTTGTTCGATCAGCTTCAAGGAGCCAGTTGTTTCTCCAAGATAGATCTCAGATTGAGGTATCATCAGCTAATAGTCAGAAAATATTCCATAATGAAAACAGCTTTCAGAATTCAGTATGGTCACTATGAGTTCGTGGTTATGTCCTTTGGACTCACTAATGCCCCTACAGCTTTCATGGACCTAATGAATGGAGTCTTCAAGCAGTATCTACAAATGTTGGTCATTGTGTTCATTGATGACATTTTGGTATACTCCAGGCATGACAAACATGGTATCATAGCACTAGGTTTAGAGTATCCTAGGATGTCTGAAAGCCGCATCGAGTAGAGAACTTTTCATGGGTGTGTAGCATGCCACACTTTCTATGGGGAGGCGACAAGACATTATTATGAAAACTCCCTTTTTTCATACTCTTTATCATGCGTCCGAGTTCAATTCTAGAAACATTCTCCTAACTCATTCTCAGTTTCATTTCAGTGAAATCATGACTCCACGACGTGGTAACAGAAGAAGAGCTGGCAACGCTCACCGACCTACCCCACCAGCTCCAACAGCCCCTCAGGATGACCCAGTGTCCTCCGCAGAGTTCAGAGTGTCTATCTAGCTTCTTGCACAGACAGTCACTAATCAGGTGAACTAGAAGGTGGTTCCGGTCAATACTAATGGATCCGCAGCATCTGTCCGAGTTCGGGACTTCACCCGGATAAATGATACACCCCATAAAGTCCGTATTGTTTAGTTTATGAGTTCGTACGTATGCCGAGAGTTTTGGAGTACCACGCATATGGAGAAGTGCTTGGGGAATGAACGCACGAGTGCGTAATTAAGCAAGCGAGAGGAAAGAGGCTGGAGGCAGGACGCTAGGGCCAGCGCGTCGCGGACCTCCCTCCTCCGCATTGAATGGCGCGTCGCGCCTTGGTGGAAGCGCGATGGGGGGAGCACCGCACAAACCCTACCACCGCCAGTTATACATATAAGCCCTTCACTTAAGACATTTCGAGATAGGAAGAGCATGCAAGTTTTATCGATTTTTCGTCCAATTACGCTACCAAATGCCTTCCAATCTCAAATTAACTTCAGGTAACAAGTTCTAGGCCTACGAGAAGAATTTCTACAGAGTTATTTCTTAAAAATTCACTCAGCAAAACAGAGCTCCGCCGGGTAAAAATTGTTAGAACTATTTCAAATTAATTCCTAAATGGCCACAGGTCTTAGGTGAGTATTCCTCCCTTCTGAACACTCGATAAATTGCGGATTTTCGTTGAGTTATTCAGAGTTGAATTATATTTGATATTATTATTGAATGATATTGTTATTGACCAAATTAAGTATTGAAACTAACCCTATTCTCTCAGTATAAGGACTGTAGTTGAGTGGAACTGCTTGCTTCAGGTTGGAACTAATCAGTTAAACAAGAATTTGCATTCGAGGTATGTTAAGGCTTATTCCTTCGGCAAGTTATTCTCATCGTACAATGATACGACTTATGTTTTTGAGCATAGAGAACGAACCTGCTTGTTGTTATTAGCTATTGCGAGTATACAAGATCCATGTATGTCGTGGTTAGCTGCTATCAGTAGATTATGATTACATATGTTGTGGTTAGCTATTAGAAAGCATATTAAGAGTATATTTCCGTATCCCTCGTCGGGAAAGAAGAGGTTAAGGGTGACTCACACTAGAATCGTCATACAAATTCCTCTACTCTTCTGTTCACTAAGTTAGTAGAAATGATGTTTTGCTGCCATTCCTAGGCTTTAAATGTTTATGGATAATAGTTGGGCTTGAGTTAGTAAGTTGAACAACATAGGCACAGCCGGGCGATACAACTATCAGTTCGGTGCCTATATTGTCTGTAGAGCTCATTTAGAGACTGTTGGCATACTGATAAGTTATATGAGTCCACCAACGTACTCAGGACCAGGTCTTTTTACTGGGTAACACAGAATAAGAATGCACGAACAGTAAAAAGGTAAGAAAAATGACACACAATATATATGTGGAAACCTCCTTGTTCAAGGGAAGAAAAAACTACGATCTACCACGTAGGATTTCACACAACTCCACTAGATTTGAGAAATAGTGATCACAGACTCTTGTAATCCTAAGAGATTAAACTATTAATCTCCCACTTGCAACAACTCTATTACAAGACTTCAATGCAATGACTCCATTTCTATCTCTACCAACTAACTCCAACTGGAACTACAAGGCTAACTCTTGTCGATTATCAACTAACTCTAGCTGACAACTTCAACAATACATTGGAAGGAAATAAGAAGAAAAAGTTTGCATGAAATTCATGTTTTTCTAGCTATTACAACTCAACACATCACAACTCTAAACAATAGCCCTAGGACAAGAATACACGAGCACCAATCTTCCAATCATCCAAGATAGTCACAGCTTCAGAGAATAGGGAATATGTTTGAGCAGTGTGTATCTTTTTCTCTCTTTGAAAAACATGCCTTTGATTGTCCTAAAGAATAAGATAAGTATTGGACACATCAAAAGAAGAAATCAATCCTATTGGTCTAGTACATTTGACCTGCTAGGACAAGGCTTCTGCTCTGTTGCACTGCTGCCACTCTCCAACCTCCTACAAAAAGTACTTTTTACAGCTGTAAAATGTTTCCCACCTAACTCTGGCTAAAACAAACCCTTCAGGAGGATTGAAACGAGGGAACATGTCCTGTATGATTTCGTCATCATCAAAACTAGCAATCTAACAATTTCCCCCTTTTTGATGATGACAACCATCTCTTCTGCCAAGATTGCAAACAAAAATCACCCTATTCCCCCTGCCTTATATATTACCCCTGCCTACCATAATTCCCTTGCCTTATATATTCCCCCTGCCTTAAATATTCCCCTGTCTACCATATTTCCCCCAGCTGAGAAACCTTCCCCCATTAGCATCATTAAAAAGAATCACAATAAACCAAAGCAAGAAAGCATAGGTATGATAACTCATGGCCACTGGGGAAACACTAACATGAGTGAGATATTAGAAAAGCAAGGAGATAGACAATAGAAACAAGGCAACAAAAGATATAATTTCATTCATTCAAGTCAGTATTACAAAAACACTTAAAACCTAATATAGAAACCAAGTTGTAGCTTCCATAACAAAAGGAAGAGGAGAATTGGGTAGGGAAACAGTTATCAAGGCATAAGAAGGGAAGAGATGAGGGAGACATAGGTGGTCATGGTCCAGATAGTTTGGGCAAGAGAGCTGAGATGCGGTCATTAAACGTCTCATGAGCATGAAGCAATTTTCTGGTCAATTCCTTGACTTCTGCCTTGAGAGCTTCATTTTCCTGTTTTAGTCCAGAGACTAGACCTAGTTCCTCCACTGGGTTGGCCTTAAGGAGCAAAATCTCTGCCTCCTTTTGAGCGAGAAAACCTGTGAGTCGCTCAATTTCTGTAGTGGACTTTTCTTGGGAGGCAATAAAATCAGACACAAGAGATTGGCCCTTCACTCATCCTCGTCTAGAGACACACTCACACTCTTCAAGAGTTGTGACTGAAAAAATTTGCTTCTTTGACCCAGCAATCCCCTAACCACAATCAACCTTGAAGAATTCGAAAACTTTTTTCAGCAGGAACCCATATGCAAGACCATTCTTAACATCCTTGACATTCATTATCTTGTGCATGTGCTCAATCATTACAGCAGTCAAGTTAATTGGTTGAAAGGTACTAAGGGCTTCCATCAAAAACAAGTCAGGTACACCAATAATGGTCCTCGTTTTTGTTCTCGGAAGAACCTTGTTTACGAACTCAAAAACCAATTAATACTCCCCCTTCATCTGTTTCTTCAGCTAATGTTCAATAGTACAGTTTTCCAACCTGACGATGAGTGAGATGAACTTTCTTCTTGCACATTCATTGTCCACCGACCGGATCCCTCTATCAGGCACATTCAAAATGGTACTGAGTATTTGTTCATTCAGCATGAATGTCACCCCATTCACCTTGCTATAGAGCTCCCTTTCGTTCTCAGCAAACTCAACCTCATGACAGAACTCTCTAACCTCTGACTCATGCAATGTAGGAACTGGAGGAACAAATAAGTGCCTCCATTCTTGAAAGTTTACCATCTCAACCAATTTAGCCATACCATCCATGTCTATAATTTCGGGATAAAATACTCTTCCCCGTAACACTTTTTGTCACTGCATGATTCACTTCCTTTTCTCTCTTGTCAGACACAGAGAGGACTCCGGTTGATACCTAACTCTGGAAGGAGCACCAAGTCCCTATGTCTGATGAACTCTGCCTTGAGAATTAGAGGGAGAGTCCTCCTCTGCAAGATCCTCCACAACAACTTTTGATGTTCCTTGAGCTTGCTTTCTCCTTTTCTAAGCAGCCATCACTTTTCCTTTAGAAACTAACTTTGTCTTGGAACTTTGCCCTTCCCTTTGTTCTTTTCAACAGTTCTCTTTTCCTTCACCCTTTCACAGGTATCCTTTCCTTGTTGTTCTCCATCTTCCTGATCAACCACAACATCGGGCTGAATATCTTCCTCATCAGTGACTATTTTTCGTTTTAGCTTTCGCTGCTTTGTAGTTTGAACTTGACTCTCCTTCAGGAAGTCGGCCAAAAGTTTATTTGCTGAAGCTCTAGTCTGAAGTTATCGAACCTGGTCCCCTTACTGGTCCTTTGGTGGAAGAGAGATAATATTCCGAACTTTTCATATGAGAGGTTGTTCATCCTCACTATCCTCACACCCCCCACCAGCATTTGGGTTTGTGAGTATGTAGATATCTTGGGAAGTTCCATCCCATTTAGGAGACGAGGTAACATCAATGGGGGAGCAGAGGGAGAGGAGATTTCAGGGATGGGTTCCGATGCATCAGCCTTAGATTGGTTCTTCTCCGGTGACCCAACTATAGAGATTGAGGAAACTGTGCAACTAGGTTCCTGGATGGTCTCCTCTCTTGTGGAGCTTCCCACAAAAGTACTAGAAATAGGGTCAGTAAATAGGGTTTCTGTATCGTACATGACGGAGGAGACGATTTTTAGGGGAGGAAGAGTGGCGAGAGGGGTGGAAGATATGGGGTTTTCCAAACTTTGCTCAGTCGATTCATTAGAAGGGCCGGAGGGTTCAGAAATTGAGGTTAGGGCTATGTTTAAATCGGCTAACGGTGGTTGAGGGGAAAACAATGTGGTTTTTGAAAAAGGGTTTTCAAAAGGAGTAGATGAGGGTGTCGATTGCACCATTTCAGACGCAGTGGGGGAAGATGTAACAGCGTTTTCTACTTGTTTGGAAGAAGAGAGAAAGTGAGACATTGTTGCCGTGAAGGAGAGAGAGAGAGTTTTGCAGAAGAGAGGAAAGGGTTTTGATGAGTAGGAGGAAAGAGAGAGAGTGGCTAGTTTTCTTTTAGCAGAAGTGGATTAGAAATGTGAGAGACGGTGATAGTTGATGGGTTTTAAAGAGAGGGAACGATGTGCCTAATCAAGAAAATGTTTGGGCTTAAAGGAGTGAGGGGGAAACGATGCGAGGGACCGGGTACCGGATGAAATGAGCGGGAAAAATTCAGCATTTCACAGACCATTTCCGCAATCAGTTCATAAGTGAAGAAGTAATACTGACCTGGTCAGGACCTAGTACCATCTTGGATTTTAAGTAAAATGTGCCAAGCTTAAGTCTTGTCAACCTCAAGCTTCCTCACATTCACCATGTGTGTATACCTCTAAGGTTATGAAACTGAGTTAAGAACACCATTTAAAACCTTTCAAGGATACCTGTATTCTGATCATACCCAAGAAAAGAAAAGCTTCGTTCAGAAGGGAAAAATGAAAAGTAGAGCTAATTCATCTTGATCAACCCCAACTTCAGTCTATTTCTCTCAAACTGGTCCCTGTTCAAGGCTTTAGTGAAGATGTCTACAATCTTATCTTTTTTCCTACAAAACTCCACTCGATGTTTCCTTTCTCCACATTATCTCTCAGAAAATGATGTCGGATGTCAATGCGCTTGGTTCGCTTGTGTTGCACAGGATTCTTTGTCATGTTAAGAGCACTGGTGTTGCCACACGTTACTGGAAAACATTCAGTTAGAACTCCAAAATCCTCCAATTGCTGCCTGATCCACAATAATTGAGCGCAACACGAAGCTGCAGCTACATATTCTGCTTCAACAGTAGAAAGTGCCACTGAATTTTTCTTCCTTGACCCCAAGGAGACTAGTGAAGAGCCTAGGAAATGAGCCATCCCCGAGGTACTTTTTCTGTCAACCAGGTACCCAGCATAGTCGGCATCGGAGTAACCAAAAAAATCAAAAGAGCCTCCACATGGGTAGAAGAGAACCAAGTCAATAGTTCCTTTGAGATATCTAAGAATCCTCTTGGCAACTTTCAAATGAGATTCCTTGGGACAAGGTTGAAATGGAGCACACATCCCCACACTGAACACAATATCCGGCATGCTAGCTGTTAGGTATATAAGTGATCCAATGATTCCTCCGTACATGGTTTCATTCACTGGAGGACCAGGTTCATCATTATCCAGTTTTGAAGCAGTTCCGATGGCTGTATCAATTGGCTTTGCATCATCCATGTGAAATCTAGTGGGACGCTCCTTGATGTATTTTGCTGGCAAATTATGTTTCTGGCTCTGTCCTGCTTGACTTGTAAACCCAAGAAGAAGTTGAGTTCACCCATCATGCTCATCTCAAACTCATTTCCCATAAGCTTTTCAAAATCTTCACATAGGGAATTGAGAGTGGCTCCAAAATAATATCATCCACGTATACCTGAACAATGAGCAGGTTCGTTCCTCTGGACTTGAGGAAAAGAGTGTTATCAATTTTTCCTCTCTTGAACCCATTTTCTAGGAAACTTGGATAGTCTCTCAGACCATGCTCGAGGGGCTTGATTTAGTACATACAACGCTTTTTCCAGTTTGTACACATGATGAGGTCGATCAATGTCTTCAAAACCTAGAGGCTGCTTCACATAAACCTCTTTCTTTTAGGTATCCATTCAAAAAGGGACTTTTAACATCCATTTGGAACAATTTGAATTCAATAAAAGAAGCAAAAGAAATCAGCATTCAAATAGCCTCCATTCATGCCACTGGAACGAAGGTTTCATCATAATCAATTCCCTCTTCCTGATTGTATACCTGATCCACCAATCTAGCCTTGTTTCTGGTAGTGACACCTTGTTCATTCAGCTTATTCCTGAAGACCCACCTGGTCCCAATAATAGTTCGATCAGTTGGTCTTGGAACCATATGCCAAACTTTATTTCTTTCGAATTGATGAAGTTCCTCCTGCATTGCATTAACCCATTCAACATCTTTCAGAGCCTCCATAATGTTTTTGTGTTCAATCTGAGATATGAACGTTGAGGATGCAAACATGCTTCGAGTCTTTGATCTGGTTTGCATGATTGAGTCCAAAGGTGACAGCAAATTGTCCAGCAGATGAGATGATTTGTGTTTCTAGTTGGATCATATTATAGATGATTCTCCTGCTTCTGCACCTTGTCACTCTTCTGGGCTGCTTTATGCATTTTCTCTGTTCTATGAAACCTCTGCGCTAGCATGTTCCACTGCATCATCTGGAGTAACATGATTTACATCATGCACTGGGTTTTTCACCAGCTCCGGCTCCTCAAGAAGGTCACAATCAACTGCATCTTTTTGTGTTTTCCATATTTCTTCAAGCTCATCATCATTGATCATTTCTACATCTTTCAACTTTTTGGTCTCATCGAAAATTACATGAATACTCTCTTCCACACATTTTTTCCTCTTGTTGTAGACTCGATACGCCTTGTTGTATGAGGAATAACCTAGGAATATTCCCTCATCACTTTTGGGATCAAATTTTCCTAGATTATCCTTTCCATTGTTCAACATAAAGCATTTGCACCCAAAGAGTCTAAGATAGTTCAACATTGGCTTCTTTTTGTTCAGCAGCTCATAGGGAGTTTTCCCTAGTAAGGGCCGGATTAGACACCTGTTCACCACATAGCAAGAAGTATTGACTGCTTCTGCCCAAAAGGACATGGCTACACCTCCATCTATAAGAAGTGTTCTAGTAATATCCACAAGAGTTCGATTTTTCCTTTGCACCACTCCATTCTATTGCGAAGTTCTGGGAGAAGAGAAGTTGTGACTAATCCCCTTAGCAACACAAAAGACCTCAAATTTTGCATTTTTCAAATTTATTCCCATGGTTGGACTTGATCCCTGCAATGTTGCAGTTCAGCTTCACTTGAATTTGGTTTGCAAATGATTCAAAATCGAGAATGTTTCATCCTTTCAGCGACGAAACATTGTCCAGGTATATCTTGAGTAGTCATCAACAGCAACAAAGATGAGTTTCTTTCCTCCATGACTTGCAATTTTCACAGGTCCACACAAGTCCATGTGAAGTAGCTATAAAGGTCTAAAGGTACTTACCTCTTTTTTATTCTTGAAAGATGAACTGGTATGTTTCCCTTTGAAACAAGCATCACACAGTTGACTCTGAGAAAATTTCACCTTGGGAAGTCCTCGAACCAGGTCCTTCGATACTAACTTGTTGAGAAGTATAGTGCTCACATGCCCCAACCTTTAGTGCCACAGGGTAGCTTCATCTTCCACCACGCTCAAACATGTGAGGCCATCACCAATAGCGGAGTTCAGAAACATACATACTCTTGCACTTGTTAGCAGTTAGAACCACCTTCCCTGATTGAAGATCTGTCACCGTACATAGAGTTGAAAGAAATTTGACCTCATTTCCTTTACACAAATCTGAGACACGCTCAAAAGACTGTATTTCAACTCATTGACATAGAAGACATTTTCAATAGCATGATCAAGTGTCTTCCCAATCTTTCCAAAACCAAGAATGTACCCCTTTTTTCATCTCCAAAAGAAACCCAGCCTCCTTGACACGCCTTGAGTGAGAGAAAATTCTCAATTTCTCCAGTCATGTACTTTGAGCAGACACTATCCATATACCATTTTTGACTGCTCCCTCTCACTCCTTCCTGCAAGTATGAATCATGGAATAGACTTGGCAACCCATTTAAGCTTGAGTTCCCAAAATCGGGATAGAGGAAAGATCAGATTTTTTTTGTCCATTTAGGCAGCCTGATTTGAGACACCTTAGGACCAGGTACCCTGTTGTTCATCAAGGTTTCTTGACTATTTACATTCTTTCTTAGGGCATCTTGCCTAGAAATGCAATTTGACTTTAGATGACCATTCCTTCCAAAGTGAGTGCACAACAGGTTGTTTGGATTACATACATACTTGCTATGAGGATTGTAGGGAGGATAGGTCTTTCTATATCCAATTCCTTCATCAGTGTTAGATCTTTGATTTGTCAACTTTTCCAAGACCTAAGAGGAGGCAGTCCACTTAAGGGACTTGTCTAGGTCAGTCTTGAGTTTGACCAATTCCTTCTCAAGTTTAGAATTTCTTTTCAACATAAGGGTGAGCTCCTCCTGAGAGTTTTTCAATTTGGCTTCTAGCTCATTTTGAGAATTTCCAACATCACTTCCAGTACCATTTTCAATAACAGAATATCTTTCAGACACTAACTCCTGGCATTTTTCATCTAGTTCAACTAGGTTAGTGATCGACACTACTTTCTCTGATTCAAGGCCATCGACACTCTTATTCAGGGCGTCCTTTTCTTTCGTGAGATCATAGACTGAATCAATTAACACACTAGCCATGGATCTCAGCTCTTTCAAGTTATAATCCTTTAGATTTTTCTTAATATCAAGAAAAGTTACCTCCTCTTCTTCATTTGCATCTGAGTTGGCCATGAATGCAAACATCAAGTTGAATGGTGAATCATCATCTTCAACTGCCATCATTGAAGAATCCTCAGGTGCTTCAACATTTTCTGATTCTTCAGATAAATTTCCCCAAACTGCTAAGGCTTGCTTGACCAGTTTATTAGTTGCTGCTCTTCTTTTGAATTTGTCTGGGACCCGGAATTCTTTTGGGCTTTATCAGCATTGGTTCTCAAGTACTCCTTGTAATCAACCTTGTGCATAGGACATTCTTTGATGAAATGACCTGGTTTCCCACATTTATGGCAAAGATCATTTGGTCAAGGCCCCCTATTTGCATTTGACTTCTTCTGAAATCCACCACTTCACCTGAGCATCTTTTGAAATCTCCTTGTTAAGTATGTCATGTATTCATCAACCTCACTTAAATCTGCCTGAGCACTTTTGAGAGCCAACCCCTTGTCCTTCCTCTGCTCACTTCTACTCTGATCTTGCTGCCTCTTGAGCTCATAGGTTTTAAGATTTCTATGAGTTCATCCATGGTAAGAGTGTCAAGATTTCGAGCTTCAGTAATGGCATCCACCTTGCTTTCCCATGACTTGGGAAGAACGCTAAGAATCTTCCTTACCAACCTGCTTGGCTTTATAACCTCTCCCAAACAATAGAGCTCGTTTGTGATTGAGGTGAATCTTGTGGGCATTTCTTGAATTGATTCTCCTTCTTTCATCAAAAACATCTCATATTGAGTAGTAAGCATATCTAGCTTGGATTGTTTGACCTGACTAGTCCCTTCATGAGTTGTTCTAAGACAATCCCAGATCTCCTTGGCTGTCTCACAAGTTGAGATTCGATTGTATTCATCCAGGCCTATGCCACAAACCAGAAGTTTTTTCGCCTTGTAGTTCTTCTCAATCTGTTTTCGATCACTGTCATTGTACTCTTTTCTTATCTTGGGAACAGATCTTTTAGTCTCCCCTTCGGTTACCATCTTCATGGGAACATAGGGACCATCTAGCACAATATCCTATAGCTCACTGTCTTCAGCCATGATGAAATAATGCATTCGAGTCTTCCACAATCCATAGTATTGCCCATTGAATCTAGGGGGTCTTGTAGTAGACTTCCCTTCTTCCAAATTTGGTGGTGCTGCCATGTTTTTCAAGATTCTTTCTAGGTGTTAACCATTTAGAAAGAACCTGCTCTGATACGAAATGATAAGTTATATAAGTCCACCACCATACTCGGGATCAGGTCCTTTCACTAGGTAATACAGAATAAGAATGCACGAAAGTAAAACAGCAAGAAAAATGACAAACGATATATACATGGAAACCTCCTTGCTCAAGGGAAGAAAAAACCACGACCTACCACGTAGGATTTCACACAACTCCACTAGATCTGAGCAATAGTGATTGCAGACTCTTGTAATCCTAAGAGATTAAACTCTTAATCTCCCACTTGCAACAACTCTATTACAAGACTTCAATGTAATGACTCCACTGCTATCTCTACCAGCTAACTCCAACTAGAACTACAAGGCTAACTCTAGCCGATTATCAACTAACTCTAGCTGAGAACTTCAACAATACATTTGAAGGAAATAAGAAGAAAAAGTTTGCACAATATTCATGTTTTTCTAGATATTACAGCTCAACACATCACAACTCTAACAATATCCCTAGAACAAGAATACACGAGCACAAATCTTCCAATTTTCCAAGATAGTCACAACTTCATAGAATAGGGAATATGCTTGAGGAGTATGTGTATCTTTTACTCTCTTTGAAAAACATGCCTTTGATTGTCCAAAAGACTAAGATAAGTATTGAACACATCAAAACAAGAAATCAATCCCATTGGTATAGTACATTTGACCTGCTGGGACAAGGTTGCTGCACTACTACCACTCACCAACCTCCTGCAAAAAGTGCTTTTTATAGCTGTAAAAAGTTTCCCGCCCAACTCTGGCAAAAACAAACTTTTTAGGAGGATCGAAACGAGGGAACAGGTCCCGAATAGTTTCATCATCATTAAAACTAGCAATCTAACACGTAACTTTACACCTCCAGGGCCAGAATTATGTTAGTATGGCCTTACCCCAGAGTCAGTGGAACCAAAGTTTCATAGAGAGTTGAGGGTCAGTCCGCCACATACTGGCTATTACTGGTGACAATTAGTTTCCATCGACGTGGTGCTTATTGCGCAGGCCACTCAGGGAACCACCTCAGTTGTACCAGCCTAATACAGAAGTAGATACCCTAAGGGGAGGAAGTTTTGTTAGCAGCTCTATACGGAGCCAACGCCCCAACCTATTCTTATCTGATATTCAGGTACAGGTTGCCGGGAATGGCTAAGTCCAGATAAACACACCTATGAGGTTAGGAATCACCCAGAGAAGGCATACAAAATCTAAACAGACTCATTTAGTGTCTCAAGGGCTAGAGCCACAGTATTACAGTATTACCCCCAGGCCAAGAGTTATAATAAGCTGCCTATGGGAGGTTAGGGTTGACTGCTCAGGAGCATATCCGATTAGTAGTAGCCCCACAGTCATTCTACGTAGAGGACATTATCTCATAGTAACCCTATTGTGGTTAGCTGATATGAATAAAATTCACACGACACTTATGATATAGTAACCCTTGTCAGAATTAACCCTAGCTAAATCGGTTTTCCTTATGACGTTTGGGTTGTTAGATGTTAGCGCTTGAGGGCCATATTGAGTTCTATCATGCTGAAGCCATGAAGGCCATATTGAGTTTTATCAGATTGGGGTTGCGAGGGCCATATTGAGTTTTATCAGATTGAGGCCGCGAGGGCCAAATTGAGTTCTATAAGATTGAGGCCGCGAGGGCCATATTGAGTTCAATCAAATTGAGGCTGTGAGGGCCATAGTGAGTTTTATCAGTCCAAGGCCATGAGGGCCATCTTGAGATACCCCAGATAGAGGTCATGAGGACCGTATCTAGCTACAGTAGTTACATTATGACCCACCATCGAGCCAAGGCTCAGGGCCCAGTTATATAGTCAGACAGTCCAGACATAGACGCAGCTACAGGAGCCTATCAGGCTCAGGTTCTGTTTCAAAGAACAAGTATTCTAGAGTTACAGTATGGTTATAGCTATTAGTAGTTACATAGCAGAAGTAGATGTTGCTTGTACTTGTCGGGGATTTTGGGGGGCCAGGTAGGTTATTCTCTGTTGCTTGTACCTTCCAAGCTTATGAGGGCAAGGTTAGGTTCTTGTTTGTAAATTTTTTTGCCAGTTATAGCTTATGAATGAATAGTTGTACAATTTCAACTTATACACATATAGTGGCTTACTAGATGCATGTTACGAAAAGGAAAGCTTACAGGTTAACTTCTGGCCCTTATTACTATTCACTTTCCGTTTTTATCACTCTTACTCATCTTTTATTATTGCCTTACATATTCAGTACATATTGTAGTGACGCCCAACTATGGGGCGTTGCATACTTGCCTGCAAGTTTAGACAGATAGAGTTTAGGACCTCCATTAGCAGTTGTTCAGTTCCTTTCATTCGGAGCTGCCAAGTTATAGAGATGACAGTCTTTCATTCGTATGGCCTTTGGGTACGCCGTGGCCCTGTCCCGACCATTATTCCTATTCTTAGAGGCTTGCAGACTATATTCTTCAGTTAGTTGGTTGTTGTTGGCCGTGTGGGCCTAGTATAGTTGCCTGCTTTCATTCTAGTTATAACTACATAGAATGGTGGTCTTGTCGATCTGCATAGTATCCCCGCTATTTCATTGTTGTTGGTTAGCTGTCTTCCTTTACAAGTGGCCTTGTCGGCTAGAGGCTGTATTTACAACCGAGATATAGCCCGTTGTTTCCTTGAATTAAGTTAAAGGCGTGCACCAGAAGTGCACCGAGTCAGTCAGGTCAGTGCAGATCCCAATGTGGTATTAGGTGCCATTCATGCCTCTCAAGGTGGGGCGTGACAATAAACCCTTTAGTTTTCTATGGATCGAATGTCGGAGAGGACCCACAGGAGTTCGTGGATGAGATTAGAAAGATCACCTGAATTATGAGTGTTATCTCCAATGAGAGTGCCGAGTTGGCTGCCTACCAGCTGAAAGGGGTAGCCTAGATCTGGTACAAAAAGTGGAAGGAAAGGAGACCAACAGGAGCGGAACCGATGGAATATGAGGAGTTCACTACAGCCTTTCTAGAAAGATTCTTCCCTTGGGAGCTCAGGGAGGCTAAAGTGGTTGAATTCATGAATTTAAAATAGGGAAATCAGACGGTGGAGGAGTATGCACTGGAATTTACAAGGTTATCTAAATATGCTCTAGAGATGGTAGTAGAGCCAAGGGCTCGCATGCTGAAGTTTGTAATTGGAGTATCAAACCTGGTCCTCAAGGACTGCAGGACTGCAATGCTTATTAAGGATATCAATCTCTCCAGCCTCATAGTTCATGCCTAGGAGATTGATGTAGAAAAACTAAAAGACTTGGAGCGGGAGAACAAGTGGGAAAGACTGGCCAGTCAAATTATGGCCACCAGAGATCTGACAGCAGTAGTCGCCCACAGCACCAGCAACAACAACAGAAGGCTCCAGTACCCACTTCAGCTAGTGCCCCTACTTTCTGGTCCCGCAAGGATCAGAGGGATGGAGCATCTGGCTCAGTCTCCTAGGGTCATAACAGCAGCAACTGCTACAACTACCCAGCTTGCCCTAAGTATGGAAAGAACCATCCAGGGGAATGCCTTCAAGGAAGAGAGGGTTGTTTTAGTGGTGGACAGCTTGGTCATCGGCTCAAAGAATGCCCGTCAACAGGATGGTAGAGATTACGATCCACTGCTTCAGCAACTGCAGTATGCCAACCACCTCAACAAGCCAACACTTCAAGTAACGATGGTAGCCAACGCCAAATTGTTATTATGCTTTGTCCTCTCATCAGGACAGGAGAGTTCACCTGATATGGTCACTGGTATGTTACATTTTTTCCATCTAGACATGTATGCCCTACTAGATCTAGGAGCCAAACTATCATTCATGACTCCCTATGCAGCTGTCCAGTTTGATACCAGTCCAGAAGTCCTCTCAAAACTATTCTCAGTCTCCACCCCAGTTGGCGAGTCAGTTAGAGCCAGTCGGGTGTATAGAAACTGCCCAGTCTCAATTTAGAATAAGGTTATTCTAGCCGATCTTGTAGAGCTAGAAATGGTTGAATTTGGCCTCATTCTTGGCATCGATTGGTTATATGCCGGTTAAGCCTTAGCCGACTGCAAAACTAGGGTCGTCAGGTTTCAGTTCCCTAATGAGCCAGCTTTAGAGTGGAGGGGCAGTAGTTCACCGCCTAAGGGTTGGTTTATTTCCTAGCTTAAGGCCAGAAAGTTTATTTCCAATGGGTGTATTTTTCATCTAATCCGACTCAAATATTCCAGCTCTGAGACCCCAACTATCCAGTCAGTTCCAGTTGTCAGCGAGTTCCCCGACGTGTTTCCCGAAGATCTTCCCAAAGCCCCTCCTGAGCGGGAAATAGACTTTGGCATAGACCTTCTTCCAGACACTCAGCCCATCTATATCCCTCCTTATAGAATGGCTTCAGTTGAGCTTAAGGAGTTGAAGGAGCAGCTAAAGGACCTTCTTGATAAAGGTTTTATCAGACCCAACATCTCTCCATGGGGATCTCCAGTACTATTCATGCGAAATAAAGACGGTACCTTCAGAATGTGCATCGATTACCGTCAGTTGAACAAAGTCATAGTCAGGAACAAGTATCCCCTTCCCAAGATTGA
This sequence comes from Datura stramonium, assembly GCA_018107945.1. Classification (NCBI taxonomy): domain Eukaryota; kingdom Viridiplantae; phylum Streptophyta; class Magnoliopsida; order Solanales; family Solanaceae; genus Datura; species Datura stramonium. The sequence continues at coordinate 63,117 of JACEIK010003584.1, read as the reverse complement.
TGACTTGTTTGATCAACTTCATGGGGCCAATTGTTTCTCCAAGATAGATCTCAAATCGGGGTATCATCAGCTATGAGTCAGAGAATTTGGCATACTAAAAACGGCTTTCAGAACTTAGTTTGGCACTACTAGTTCGTGGTTATGTCCTTTGGACTCACTAATGCCCCTGCAGCTTTCATGGACATGATGAATAGAGTCATCAAGCAGTATCTAGACATGCTCGTCATTGTGTTCATTGATGACATTCTGGTATACTCCAGGCATGAAGAACATGGTATTAGAGCACTAGGTTTATAGTATCCTAGGATTTCTGAAAGGCGCATCAAATAGAGTCCTTTTCATGGGTTTGAAGCATGCCACACTTTTGACAGGGAGGCTACGAGACGTTATGAGGAAAACTCCCTTTTGTTCATACTCTTTATCATGCGTCCGAGTTCAATTTCAGAAATATTCTCCTAACTCGTGCTCTGTTTCATTTCAGTGAAATCATGACTCCACGACGTGGTAACGGAAGAAGGGCTGGCAACGCTCACTGACCTACCCCACTAGCTCCAACACCCCCTCAGGACGACCCAGTGTCCTCCACAGAGTTTAGAATGGCTATTCAGCTGCTCGCATAGACAGTCACTAATCAAGTGAACCAGCAGGTGGTTCCGGTCAATACTAATGGATCTGCAGCAGCTGTCCAAGTTCGGGACTTCACCTGGATAAATGTTACACCCCGTAAAGTCCCAATTGTATAGTTGATGAATTCATATGTATATGGAGAAGGGCTCGGGGAATGAAAGCATGAGTTCGTAATTTAGCAAGCGAGAGAAAAGAGGCCGAAGGTAGGCCACTAGGGTCGGCGCATCACGAACCTCCCTCCTCTGCAATGATTGGCGCGTCGTCCCTTGGTGGCAGCGCGATGGGGTGAGCGCCGCACACCCCCCTGCCACTGCCAATTATATATATAAGACCTTCACTTAAGTTAAGACATTTCACAAATGATACCCACGACCAGAGATAGGAAGAGCACACAAGTTTCATCAATTTTTCGTCCGATTATGCTATCAAATGCCATCCAATTTCAAATTAGCTTCACGTGACGAGTTCTAGTCCTATGAGAAGAATTTCTAAGGAGTTATTTCTTGAAAATTCACTCGGCAAATTGGAGCTCCTCTAGGTAAAAATTGTCAGAACTGTTTCAAATTAATTCCTAAATGGCCACAGCCCTTAGGTGAGTATTTCTCCATTCTGAACTCTCGAGAAATTGTGGATTTTAACTGAGTTATTCAGAGTTGAATTATAGTTGATATTATTATTGAAATATATTGTTATTGGCCGAACTTAGTATTGAAACTAGCCCTATTCTCTCAATATAAGGATTGCAGTTGAGTGGAGCTGCTGGTTTCAGGTTGGAACTAATCGGTTAAATGAGAATCAGCATTCGAGGTATGTTAAGGATTATTCCTTCGGCAAGTTATTATCATCGTACAATGATCCGACTTATATTTCCGAGCATAGACAATGATCTTTCTTGTTGTTATTAGCTATTGTGAGTATACAAGATCCATGTATGTCGTGGTTAGCTGCTATCAGTAGATTATGATAATATATGTTGTGGTTAACTGTTAGAAAGCATATTAAGAGTGTATTGCAGTATCCCTCGTCGGGAAAGAAGAGGTTAAGGGTGACTCACGTTAGAAGCGTCATAGAAATTCCTCTACTCTTCTGTTCACTAAGTTAGTAGAAACAATGTTTTTCTACCATTCCTAGGCTTCAGATGTTTGTGGGTAATAGTTAGGCCTGAGTTAGTAAGTTGAACAACGTAGGCGCAGCCGGGCGTTACAACTATCAGTTTGGTGCCTATATTGTCTGTAGAGCTCATCCAGAGACCGTTGGCGTACCTTGATGCCTCTAGGGCAAGAATTATGTTAGTATGTCCTTACCCGAGAGTTAGTGACACCAGAGTTGCCTAGAGAGTTGAGGGTCAGTCCGACAGATAGTGGCTATTGCCAGTGACAGTTAGTTTCCATCGACATGGTGCTTATTGCACATGCCACTCAGGGAACCACCTCATTTGTACTAGCCTGATAGAGCAGTAGATACCCTAAAGGGGGCGAAGTTTTGTTAGCTGCTAGATACGGGGCCAACGCCCCAGCCTACTCTTATCTGATATTCAGGTACACATTGTCAGGAATAACTAAGACAATATAAACACACGTATGAGGTTAGGAATCGCCCAGAGAAGGCATACGAAATCTGAACAAACTCAATTAGTGTCTCAGGGACTATAGCCACAGTATTATAGTATTACCCCCAGGCCAAGAGTTATAATAAGCTACCTATGGGAGGTTAGGGCTGACTGCTCAAGAGAATATCCAATTAGTAGTAGCCCCACAATTGTTCTATGTAGAGGACAATATCTTAGAGTAACCCTATTATTGTAATACCTCGGGATGACCTAAGAATAGACCCGAGAGTTGAATTGGAGAAGTCCAGAAAACTGGCAAAAATATCACAGGACGAGCGACTCAACGACTCGTGGTTGGATACCACGAGTCATCCATGAGTCGTCGGAAGCAGTCATGGTATGGGGTTTCAGGGAAGTAGTGGTGACAACATACGAAGTAACGACTAATTTTCGGGAATAATGAGTTGTTGTTACCGGTCGTAGGAAGGACTGAACTTAGGCTAATGGGGAACCCACGGGGCATCCTACGATTCCTGGTGAGATGTTACGGCCCATTTGTTTCTAGTCGTTAATTATGGGTTGAGAATTCCTGTCAATACAATGAATTGAGACCACCACTCATTGGAAGCCACCATGACTCATAGTGAGGCTCGTGGTAAGGAAAGTTTAGATTGGTTAACGAGTTGACGATGGTCAATCCAACGACCTATTGATTGGAGCAACGACTTGTCCTAATGATTCATGGGAAGAATCTGAGGTTTGTCATGCGGTAGTGGACCCAACAACTCGATACCAGGAGTCGCGGTATCGTGCAACGACCCGTTGGATCCGTCGTTGGTCCGTCCGAAGCAGTTTTTAGGAAAAAATTCATTAAGGACAATTTTTACTTTCCCATGCTTTGAGACCTTAAACTACATCGTTTTGTATTTTTCTAAGTGTGATAAGATGGATTAATTCCCTAATGCATACCCATTCCCATGCAAGATCTCTTAGAGGGCTTTTAGGGAGATTCAAGGTCTTCTTCTCCAAAATTCCATCAATTTCTTTGTGGGTATTGAAGGAACACTGAAATAAGTCCATTTCCAGGTATGTAGGGTTTAGAATGAGTGAATCCTTTCACATCCATGCCCAAATTTTGATTAAATCATGAATTCTCCTATTCAAGTTCTGTGGGGTTTTACCAAATGCATGAAAATGTGATTTCTCTTTATGGGTATGGTTTAATTGAGTTTTAATTATTGAATTATGAATGATGGAAAGTTTTTATATTATTTTCTTTAAAATCATGTTTCAAGCTTTTTAAATCTAAAATGCCCATTGATGAAGGTTCATGAAATTTATGATTTATGATGACTATTCAATATTTTGAGCTTATTGATGATGGAAAAGCATGATTTCAAGCTCCCATGTTTATGAGTATATTTTTGAAAGAATTGAGTATGTTAAAATATTGGCCCACATGTTGAAGAATGATTTACGGTTTATGTTACGAATTACATGATTTATCGATTTATGATGTTGGCCGATGAAAAAGGCCTTGGATTCTTGGCTTATCATGTTTTAAAGGGGATCAATGATGATAAATGTTATCTTTTAGCCAATTAATCTTAATGCATGATATTATTCTTTTATGTATGAGCCTATATGCATTTTTTTGAGAGCAGTGTCTAGCACCGAGCAGCCGAACGTTCAAAGGACTACGTCGGTGTCTCATAACAATGTGCCACCGTGGGTTTATAATGAAATATTGTATTGATAATGATCCCCTCAAATGTAATATCACGCCTTATGCACGACCTTCGCCTGGCAAGCCAAGGTCGGCTCTGCCCACTTGAGTGAGATAGTTGGGGCTTCATGAAAGGCTCTACCATGATGGTGTCGGTTGTGATGAGTCCTCCCATTGTTCCTCACGTTTTATGCATTGTTATATCTATGTTATTGGCTCAAGTTATGTTTTGATAAAGTCTACATATGATTATGATAATGAATTATTTATGAATGATTTGAATGTCTTGAGCCTTATGTTTTCTTACGAAGTATATGATACAAGCATGATGTCCTTCTCCTATGTTTATTTTAGAGTTTATTTTACTTTTAACATCCATTTTACTTACCTTTAATACTCAGTACATTCCACGTACTGACCGCATACTTTCTATGTTGTATCATTTCATGATAGAGGGTCCGGATCTCAAGCTCATTCTCATTCTTAGTCCATCTCAGCTTACGCTCATAGATTATTGGTGATTCCTCATGTTCCGAGGACCGTTTGACATACTTTTATGTTTTCTTGTGTTTCTGTATTATTAAGGTTAGTTGGGGGTGTTGTCCCATCAACCATCGTATGTAGTAGAGGCTTTCAGACAATATGTGGTACTCAGCTTATGTGTACGCCTAGTATTTTATGGTGTTATGCTATGGTTACGTANATGTGTACGCCTAGTATTTTATGGTGTTATGCTATGGTTACGTATCCACTATGTTTTTGCTAAGTATTCTACTTTATTAAATGGGATTAATGCATGCATGTGCCACGAGTCGACTTGGGGTCCCTCGGGGTCCCTTGTCCCGTGTCTACGATCCAGGTGTACGTTCAGGTCATGAAAATTTTAGTCATCTATTATGATTAGAACTGAGACGACAATAATGATATAGTAACCCTTGTTAGAATTAACCCTAGCTAAATCGGTTTTCCTTACGACGTTTGGGTTGTTAGATGTTAGCGCCTGAGGGCCATATTGAGTTTTATCATGTTGAGGCCGTGAAGGCCATATTGAGTTCTATTAGATCGAGGTCGCAAGGGCCATTTTGAGTTCTATCAGATTGAGGCCGCGAGGGCCAAATTGAGTTCTATCAGATTGAGGTCGCGAGGGCTATATTGAGTTCTATTAGATTGAGGCTCTGAGGACCATATTGTGTCCTATCAGATTGAGGCTGTGAGGGCCATAGTGAGTTCTATCAGACTGAGGCCATGAGCGCTATCTTGAGTTACCCCATATATAGGCCACGAGGGTCGTATCTAGCTACAGTAGTTATATTATGACCCACCATTGAGCCAAGGCTCGGGATCCAGTTGTATAGCCCAGACAGTTCAGACACAGATGCAGCTACAAGAGTCTATCAGGCTCAGGTTCAGTTTCAAAGAACAAGGATTCTAGAGTTACAGTATGCATATAGCCATTAGTATTCAGATAACAAAAATAGATAGTGCTTGTACTTTTTGAGGCTTATGGGGGCCCA
>JACEIK010003584.1:31772-57019 GCA_018107945.1 Datura stramonium | reverse complement strand
TAGTTGTCTTCCTTTAAAAGTGGCCTTATCTGTCAGAAGCTGTATTTATAGCCGAGATATAGCCCATCATTTTCTTGAAATAAGTTACAAGCGTGCACCAGGTCAGTCAGGTCAGTCCAGATTCCAGTGTGGCATTAGGTGTGAGTCATGCCTCCCAAGGTGGGGCATGACCATTTAGTTTTCCATGGATCGAAGGTGGGAGAGGACCCACTAGAATTCGTGGATGAGATTTGAAAGATCACCCAAATTATGAGTGTTAACTCCGATGAGTTTGCCAACTTGGCTGCCTACCAGCTGAAAGGGGTAGCCCAGATCTAGTACAAATAGTGGAAGGAGGGGAGACCAACAGGAGAAGAACTGGTTGAATTTGAGAAGTTCACTACAGTCTTTCTTGACAGATTCTTCCCTCAGGAGATCAAGGAGGCTATAGTGGATGAATTCATGAATTTGAAATAGGGAAATCGGACGGTGGAGGAGTATGCACTGGAGTTTACAAGGTTGTCTAAATATGCTCCAGAGATGGTAGCCGAGCTAAGGGCTCTCATGCTGATGTTTGTTAATGAAGTATCGAACCTGGTCCTCAAGGAGTGCAGGACTGCAATGCTTATTAAGGATATCGATCTCTTGAGCCTCATAGTTCATGCCCAGGAGATTGAGGTAGAAAAACTAAAAGACTTAGAGTGGGAGAACAAGCAGGAAAGGACTGGACAGTAAGATTGTGGCCACCAGAGATTTGGTAGTAGTAGCTGCCCACAGTAGCAGCAGAAGGCTCCAATACCCACTTTAGCCAATGCCCCTACTTTCCGGTCCCGCAAGGATCAGAGGGGTGGAGCATCTGGCTCACAGTCCCAGAGTCATAACACCAGCATCCTCTACAACTACCCAGCTTTCCCTAAGTATGGAAAAAACTATCTAGCGGAATGCCTTTAGGGTCAAGAGGGTTGTTTTGGGTGTGGACAGCTTGTTCATCGACTCAAAGAATGCCTATCAGTAGGACTGGGGTGATTACAATCCACCGGTTTAGCAGCTCTAGTAGGCTGACCAGCTCAGCAGGCAAACACTTCAAGTGTGAATGGCAGCCAGCGCCAAACTATTATTATGTTTTGTCCTCTCGTCAGGATTAGGAGAGCTCACCTAATATGGTCACCGGTATGTTATGCCTTTTCCACGGATTACACTACCAAACGCCATCCAATCTCAAATTAACTTTAGGTAACGAGTTCTAGGCCTACGAGAAGAATTTCTACGGAGTTATTTCTTGAAAATTTGCTCAGCAAAATGGAGCTCCGCCGGGTAAAAATTGTCAGAACTATTTCAAATTGATTCCTAAATGGCCACAGGCCTTAGGTGAGTATTTCTCCCTTCTGAACTCTCGAGAAATTCTGGATTTTCGCTAAGTTATTCAGAGTTGAATTATAGTTTATATTATTATAGAAAGATATTGTTATTGGCCGAATTTAGTATTGAAACTAGCCTTATTCTCTCAGCATAAGGACTGCAGTTGAGTGGAACTGCTGGCTTAAGGATGGAACAAATCAGTTAAACGAGAATCGGCATTTGAGGTATGTTAAGGCTTATTCCTTCGGAAAGTTATTCTCGTACAATGATACGACTTATGTTTCCGAGCATAGACAATGATCCTTCTTGTTGTTATTAGCTATTGCAAGTATAAAAGATCCATGTATGTCGTGGTTAGATGCTACCAGTTGATTATGATTACATATGTTATGGTTAGCTTTAGAAAGCATATTAAGAGTATATTGCAGTATCCCTCATCGGGAAAGAAGAGGTTAAGGGTGACTCACACTAGTAGCATCATAGAAATTCCTTTGCCCTTCAGTTCACTAAGTTAGTAGAAACAAGGTTTTGCTGCCATGCCTAGGCTTAAGATGTTTGCGGGTAATAGTTTGGCCTGAGTTAGTAAGTCCAGCATAGGCACAGCCGGGTGATACAACTATCAGTTCGGTGCCTATATTTTTAGTAGAGCTCATCCAGAGACCGTTGGCATATGTTGACACCTCGAGGGCCAGAATTATTTTAGTATGGCCTTAGCCCAGAGTCAGTGGCACCAGAGTTGACTATAGAGTTGTGGGTCAGTCTGCCACATAGTGGCTATTGCCAGTGACAGTTAGTTTGTGTCGATGTGGTGCTTATTGTGCAGGGCACCACCTCAGTTGTACCAGCCTTATAAAGCAGTAGATACCCTAAGGGGAGAAAGTTTTGTTAGCAGCTAGGTACGGGGTCAACTCCCCAACCTACTCTTATCAGATATTCAGGTACAGGTTGCCGGGAACGGCTAAGTCCAGATAAACACACCTACGAGGTTAGAAATCGCCCATAGTAGGCATACGAAATCTGAACAGACTCAGTTAGTGTCTCAGGGACTAGACCCACAGTATTACCCCCTGGCCAAGAGTTATAATAAGCTGCCTATGGGAGGTTAGGGCTGACTGCTCAGGAGTATATCTGATTAGTAGTAGCCCCACAGTTTTTCTACGTAGAGGACAATATCTCAAAGTAATCCTACTGTGGTCAACTGTTATGAATAGAATTGAGATGACATTATTTATATAGTAACCCTAGTCAGAATAAACCCTAGATAAATAAGTTTTCCTTAGGACGTTTTGGTTGTTAGATGTTAGCGCCATATTGAGTTCTATCATGTTGAGGCCGTGAAGGCCATATTGAGTTCTATCAGATTGAGGTCGCGAGGGCCATATTGAGTAATATCAGATTGAGGCCGCGAGGGCCATATTGAGTTCTATCAGATTGAGGTTGTGAGGGCCGAATTGAATTCTATCAGATTGAGGCCTGAGGGCGATATTGAGTTCTATCAGATTAAGGCTGCGAGGGCCATATTGTGTCCTATCATATTGAGGCCGTGAGGGACATAGTGAGTTCTATCAGATGAGGCCGTGAGGGCTGTCTTGAGTTACCCCAGATAGAGGCCGCGAGGGTCGTATCTAGCTACAGTAGTTACATTATGACCCACCATTGAGCCAAGGCTCGGGGTCCAGCTGTATATCCTAGACAGTCCAGACACAGATGCAGCTGCAGGAGCCTATCAGGCTCAAGTTCAGTTTCAAAGAACAAGTATTCTAGAGTTACAGTATGCTTACAGCCATTAGTAGTTAGATAGCATAAGTAGATATTTCTTGTACTTGTCGGGGCTTATAGGGGCCCAGGTAGGTTATTCTGTGTTGCTTGTACCTTCCCGGTATAGAGGCCAAGTTAGGTTCTTGCTTGTAAATTTTTTTTCCAGTTATAGCTTGTGAATGAATAATCGTACAGTTTCAACTCATACACATAGAGTGACTTACTAGATGCAGGTTATGTAAGGAAAGCTTACAAGTTAACTTTTGTCCCTTATTACTATTCACTTTCAGTTTTTATCAGTCTTACTCAGCTTTTTTTTTTACCTTACATATTCGGTACATATTATACTAACGTCCAATGATGGGGCACTGCATACTTTCCTGTAGGTTTAAACAGAAAGAGTTTAGGACCTCTATTAGCAATTGTTCAGAGTCAGCAGTTCGGCAAGTTCCATTCATTCTGTGTTGCTAGGTTATAAAGATAACTGTCTTTTATTTATATGGCTTTTGGGTAGACCGCGGCCCTGTCCCGACCATTATTCCTATTCTTAGAGGATTGCAAAATACAGTCTTCAGTTAGTTGGTTGCTGTTGGCCATGTGGGCCCATGTATGTTTTTTAATGTGTTGGCCATATGGGTCCTAGTATAGCTGCCTGCTTTTATGCTAGTTATAACTGATAGAATGGTCGTCGTGTCGGCCCACATAGAATCCTTGTTATTGCATTGTTGTTGGTTAGTTGTCCTCCTTTACAAGTGGGCTTGTCGGCCAGAGGCAGTATTTGCAGCTGAGATATAGCCCGTCGTTTTCTTGAATTAAGTTACAAGTGTGCACCAAAAGTGCACCAGGTCATTCAGGTCAGCCCAGATCCCAATGTGGCATTAGGTGTCAGTCATGCCTCCCAAGGTGGGGCGTGACAATAAACCCTTTAGTTTTCCATGGATCGAAGGTGGGAGAGGAACTATAGGAGTTCATGGATGATATTAGAAAGATCACCTGAATTATGAGTGTTAGCTCTTCTGAGAGTGGCGACTTGGCTTCCTACCAGCTGAAAGGGGTAGCCCAGATCTGGTACGAATAGTGGAAGGAGGGGAGACCAACGGGAGCAGAACTGGTGGAATATGAGGAGTTCATTATAGTCTTTCTAGATAGATTCTCCCCTCGGGAGCTCAGGGAGGCTAAAGTGGTTGAATTCATGAATATGAAATACCAGCAACACGCTACAGCTACACAGCTTGCCCTAACTATGGCAAGAACCATCCAGGGGAATGCCATCAGGGCCGAGAGGGTTGTTTTTGGTGTGGACAGCTTTGTCCTCGACTCAAGGAATGCCCGTCAACAGGACGGGGGAGATTACAATCCACCGCTTCAACAGCTCCAACAGGCCGACTAGCTCAGCAGGGCAACACTTCAAGCACAGATGGCGGCCAGCGCCAAACTGTTATTATGCTTTGTCCTCTCCTCAAGATCAAGGGAGCTCACCTGATGTGGTCACTAGCATGTTATGCTTTTTCCATCTAGACATGTATGCCCTACTAGATCCAGGAGCCACAGTATCGTTCGTGACTCCCTATGTAGCTATCCAATTTGATACAATCCAGAAGTCCTCTCAGATCCATTCTCAGTCTCCACCCTAGTTGGTGAGTCAGTTAGAGCCAACCGGTGTATAGAAACTATCAGGTCTCAGTTTTGAATAAGGACATTCCAACTGATCTTGTAGAGTTAGAAATGGTTGACTTTGACCTCATTCTTCGCATGGATTGGTTACGCACCGGTTATGCCTTAGTCAACTGCAGAAATAGGGTCCTTAGGTATTAGTTCCCTAGTGAGCCAGCTTTAGAGTGTACGGGCAGCAGTTCACCGCCTAAGGGTCAGTTTATTTCCTACCTTAAGGCCAGAAAGCTTATTTCCAAAGGGTGTATTTTTCATCTAGTATGGGTCAAAGATTCCATCTCTGAGACCGCGACTATCTAGTCAGTTCTAGTTGTCAGTGAGTTCCTCGATGTGTTTCCCGAAGATCTTCCCGGAGTCCCTTCTGCGCGGGAAATAGACTTTGGCGTAGACCTTCTTCTACACACTTAGCCTATCTCTATCCCTCCTTACAGAATGGATCTAACTAAGCTTAAGGAGTTGAAGGAGTAGCTAAAGGACCTTCTTGATAAATGTTTTATCATACCCAGCATCTCTCCCTGGGGTGCTCCAGTACTATTCATGCAAAAAAAAAGTGGTACCCTCAGAATGTGCATCGATTACCGTCAGTTGATCAAAGTCACAATCAAGAACAGGTATCCCCTACCCAGGATTGACGACATGTTCGATCAGCTTCAGGGAGCCAATTGTCTCTCCAAGATAGATCTCAGATTGGGTTATCATCATCTAAGATTCAGAGAATGTGACATACCGAAAATAGCTTTCAGAACCTAGTATGGTCACTATGAGTTCGTGGTTATGTCCTTTGGACTCACTAATGCCCCTGCATCTTTCATGGACCTGATGAACGAAGTCTTCAAGCAGTATCTAGAAATGTTCTTCATTGTGTTCGTTAATGACATTCTGGTATACTCTGGAAATGAGGAAGAGCATGCTAATCACCTGAGGATAGTGCTTCAGATGCTCAGAGATCGCAAATTGTTCACAAAATTCAGCAAATGCTCATTCTGGTTGATGAAAAGAACTATCCGACTCACAACCTGGAGTTGGCAGTGGTGGTCTTTTCATTGAAAATATGGAGGCACTACGTTTACAGGGTTCACGTGGATATTTTCACCGATCATAAGAGCCTTTAGTATGTGTTCAGTCAGAAAGTTCTAAATCTTCGTCAGAGAAGATTGTTGGAGCTACTGAAGGACTATGACATGAGTGTGTTGTATCACCCGGGAAAGGCCAATATGGTGGCAGATGCCCTAAGCAGGACGTCTATTGGGAGTGTGGCTCACCTTGAAGAAGGCAAAATGGAACTAGTAAAGGATATCCGTAGGTTAGCTTAGTTAGGAGTGCAGTTGGTTGATACAGCTGAGGGCGGAGTAGTTGTGCAAAGCGGGTCAGATTTCTCGTTGGTAGTTAAAGTTAGTCAAGGCAGGATGAAGATCCCATATTTATTAAGCCTAAGGAGGCGTTTCTCAGAAAAGAAGTGGAGGCTTTCTCCTAAGGGGGAGATTGTGTACTTCGTTACTAGAGCAGATTATGTGTACCGTATGTGGGTGACTTGAGACAATAGATACTGGATGAAGCACACAGTTTGAGATATTCTATCCACCCGGGTACCACTAAGATGTACCTTGATTTAAGGGATAATTACTAGTGGAACAACATGAAAAGAGACATTGCAAAATTTGTAGCTAAGTGCCCGAACTGCCAGCAGGTCAAAGTAGAACATCAGAGACCGGGAGGTATGAATCAGGATATCAGCATACCCATCTGGAAGTGGGAAGAAGTAAATATGGATTTTATTATAGGTCTATCTCGGAATCGTCAACAGCACGACTCATCTAGGTGATAGTAGACCAGATGACTAAGTCAGCACACTTCCTCCTAGTAAAAACTACAGACTCAGCTGAGGATTATGCCAGGTTTTATATCCGGGAGTTAGTCAGACTTCATGGAGTACCCTTATCCATTATCTCAGATAGAGGTACCTAGTTCACCTCGCATTTCTGGAAGTCATTTCAGAAAGGACTCGGTACCCAGGTCAAGCTTAGCACATCTTTTCACGTGCAGACAGATGGACAAGCTGAACGAACTATATAGACTTTAGAAGATATTCTGAGAGCGTGTGCGATCGATTTCAAGGGCATTTGGGATGATCACCTACCTCTCATCGATTTTGCATACAACAACAGCTACCACTCCGTATCCAGATGGCCCTATTCGAGGCATTATATGGTAGGAGGTGTAGATCTCTTATAGGGCAGTTTAAGATCGGTAAAGCTACTCTAATAGGGCCTGACTCAGTTCACAAGGAAATGTAGAAGGTGCAACTTCTAAGACAAAGGTCAAAAATAGTGCAAACCGTTAGAAATCTTATATTAATGTGAGGAGAAGAGAATTGGAGTTTGCAGGGGATAATAGGGTTTATCTAAACATTTCACCCATGAAAGGGCTGATGAGATTTTAGAAAAAAGGAAAACTCAGTTCGAGATATGTGGGACCCTATGGAATTCTAAAGTGAATTGGCAGTGTGGCATATGAGTTAGAACTACCCCAGAGTTAGCATCAGTGCACCCAGTCTTCCATGTGTCACTATTGTAGAAGTGCATCGGTGATCCAGCCTCAATTGTGCCACTAGAAAGAGTGGGAGAATAAAAGATAGTCTCTCTTACGAAGGGTCTAGTTGGATCCTTCGGCCATCCGGAGTTGTGGGTTGAGAAACAAGGAAGTCGCTTGATGAAATATTTGTGGAGGAACTATCTTGTTGAGGCCATAGGAAGCAAAAGCAGACATGATGGCCATATACCCTCACTTATTTGCTTCCAGATTAGTTTCAACATCTGGTACTAAATCCCTCCTTAATACTCTATTTCAGTTACTGTACTCCCTTGGCCCTATTTTGATTTTCTATATGCATTCTAGTTTGCATCTACCTCTCATTAGTATAGTTAAGCCGGCTCGGAGTCAGTTTACTCCTTCGAAACTAGCTTATAGCTTCAGATTGGGAATTGCAGCTCTTTTCCCCAATTTTCAGCAGTTTTAGTCTTCATTCGAGATAAATGATCCCAAGGGAGAGATATTGTAACACCCCATAACTTTCCTAGATCGGAATGAGACCTTGCAGAAAGATCCAGAAAAAACCAGAAAAGGTAGCGGAACAATTGAGAAAATGAGTCATGAGTAGCTCCAACGACTCATTATGTCAATCGTGGTCAATAGGGTTTGGTCTCTCGGAACCCATAAGACAGGCGACCCATTGTGAGAAATAATGAGTTGTCCTGTGATCTTAGTTTCCCAACACTGTGAATCCTCTCAAAGGATCCCGACTCAACCAATGAGTCGTTGTCAAAATGACCCATTGTGAAAGTCATTGAGTAAGAAACCCAGAAATCACCATCCAGTGATGATAAGTGGAAACAACGACCCGTTGTTTTCCACAATGAAGTCATAGTCATCACCCGTCGTTGGACCTTCAAGTTTTCCCATATTGTGACCACGAGGGGAACTAACGACCCATTGTTCATCAATGAGTTATGGTGACCCCGTTTTAATTGATGTTATCAAGTTCTAGGCGGTGTTTGGAACCAAGGAGAGCTCGACAGAAGTCGTTGTCACAACCAATGAATGACTCGTTGAAGTAACCCGTTGGGACCCTGTCAGTCAGTTTTAGATTTTTATTCCAAGTTATTTCGATAATATCCACACCTATTAGTCCTAAACTATGTATTTTTAAGTATTATCTACGAAATATTAGAGGGATTGAGCGGTCTTCCCCTCATTTCCCATGTTAACTCTCAAAGAGATTGTATTTCTTCTCTCAGAAAGCAAAAGAGGTTTCCCCATCAATTGCAGAAATTCAAGCCTTCTTCTTTAGGGAATTCTTAGCCAGGTATGTGGGAATTCAGCAGAATAGTTCTTCCCTTGTTTCCCAAAAATCTTTTCTATTTTCTCTATCAGTTTCAGCCCTGCGGAATTCAAAAGAAAACAAACAAGGATCAAACTATTTTTGCTTTGAGATTTCAGTCAGTATTCTCACGATTTTTAACTACTTAATTATTCCCTAATTCTAGAAATTTATGAGAATTGTATCTTGTGGAATGATTTATCCCTAGTTCTCAATTCAGTAGAAGTTAGGATCTTGCGTGTTGGATTAGTTTCCCTGTAGCTTGATTTTATCAGTTTGAAATCCTCATATTAGTGTATATATGGAAATTTTAATCCAGATATTTACATGTCGATCTCATCCAAATTTTTCACTTAGTCTAGTCTCGATTAGATTTTAGCATACTCGATTGTTGTCTAGAAATGTCAGCTGATCAGTTAAACTATAATTGATTCTTGAGGTGTCAGTGATGCCCCTAGTCATCAGTATTGAATAAGTATCAGATTTTAGTGGTTATTTAGGTGGTCATGACACTTTTAGATAAGCAGCTCTGACCAGCCTTAGGACCCCAGTTTCATATTAGAGTTTGTTCTTTAGGCGCTTCTAGATAAGCAGCTCTGACCAGTCTTAGAACACCAGTTATAGAATCTGGTCGATGAGTACTCTTAAGGTACTTCAAGAGGATTCCTGACTTGATCTTGGGCCCAGTTTAGAATTATCAGATTAGTAGTCGGTCTAGGACCATCCGATTGGGAGTACTTAGCACCGAGTCGACCGGAGTTTCAGCGCCAGGTTCCCAGAAGTACGTTTCCACCATAGGATATATTTTATTGGCCTCATGTCCTAGACCTTTTATTACTCAATTCATGCCTTTATACCTTAGCAAAGGCATTGGGTCCTACCGATGGAGTGTATAAATCGGACTCCATGTCTAGCCACGTGATTGTTATATGTCAGTTATAGACTCTCTCACTAGTCAGTCTAGTTCAGTATCAAGATTAGCTTAGTTAGAACAGTTTTAGACTACTCATTTTAGATCAGTTGTTAGGTATTTCATATTAGTATCTCCAGTTTATTTGACAATCAAAAAGGGTCCTTTTAACCACTTCAGTATATTCAACTTATTCAGTTTCAACATTTCTGTTGGTCGTTGCATGTCTTTACAGTACAGTTATTTTGTTCTCCATGTCATGGTTTCTCTCACTTACTTAGTATTCAAAGTACTTTTAGTACCAAACCTTTATGTTGTATCAAATTATGATACAGGCGCAGGTTCTCACTCCTTCCGTTAATCAGGCCTCTCTTAGAAGTTTTCAGTTGCATCATTGGTGATTCCTCATCTTTCGAGGACGATGATTATTTTTCTTCAGTTTTTATTCTTTAATTTATACTTAGAGTTAGCTGGGGGCTTGTCCCAGTAACTCGTCTGATAGATGGCTTTCAGACACAAACATAGTTTCAGATTTTTAGCTTGGTTTACGTTGTTTTAAACTTTATGATTTAGTTCTTCTTCATAAATATTTTATTTTATTACATTGTTAAAGTTTCCACTATGTTTTACTCGAATTCACTGTTATAATACCATGGATTGACTTAGGGTTACTTGTGACTCCAAGTACCGTATCTGACCAGGGTATAGACTCGAAGTGACATGTGGCCATGGTTGAATGGTTGATTGTTTGAGAGACTAATTGAACTTGGTATTGATTCTTTAATTATTTGATTCTTTATTTATTTAGGTTGATTTGTTATTTATAAGATTGATCACTGTATACTGTGACTTTCAATTGGAGCAGTAAAAAGGAATCGAAGGGTTAAAATAAAACAAAACAGGAATTCCAGGGTGCTGAACCCATTGGTGAAAGGATAGAAATTGTAGTTGAGGATAGGGATGTACCCTTCAACCCCGTTTACTTAAATACAAGTAGGCATAATTGTTGTTTTATTTTCTCCTACAGCCATAGGGATATTAGGCGTTAGGGTACATGAAATAATTCTTTAATGCTTGGGATAGTGGGAAAGAAATGGGATAGTAACTTCCAACTAGCAACCATAGGAAGAATCCTGCCGATTTAATTATGTTTTGAAAATTCAACTTGAAACCTTCATTTCCCTAGTCTTTCACCATAATCAAAATACAATCAAGCTTACAATTTTTTTTAGTTTTTTTATATTTTTTATATTGTTTGTTTTTTGTTTTTGGGGTTTTTTTTTTTTTATAATTTATGAGATTTTATGAATTTCTTATATGTTTTATAATGATTGAATTGACAAGACCCTATGGGTACGATGTACTTGACTTTAAAGTCACCATATTACTTGACGATCTCGTGCACTTTGGCGACATCAATGCTCTCAGAATACTATAGATAAAGTTCCCGACTTAGCAAAAGGCTAGTTTTTTAGCTATCTTTAAATTATCTATAAGCTTGTCATTGGGAGTAGTTTTTAACTTTTGAGCTGGTCGGGGTTCACTGTACACCAGACCCAGAAGTCGTGCCACTATAGGTTATTATCCCGAATAGGCATTAGTTTTAGTGATTTCATGACCATGCCTTATACCTGGAAAAGTATATTGGAGTCCACCTGTGAGCGATACATGGCTCTATGGTTAGCTCATGTGATTACTGTATGTGAGTTAATAGACTCTCCCACCATTTAGTACAGTATAGTCTCAATCACAATTATAGACTCAATTTTTAGTAGATTTACATGACTCTTAAATCAGTTTTACTGGTACTTTTAATACATTTCCTTACTACTATTTCATGGAAATACTTAAGAGTCATGGTACTTCAGTTCAGTTATGCATTATAGTACCACTTTTGAGATTATAAGTATGTTCTATATATTCCAATTGTATATACGATATACTTAAATATATTCAAGAAATGCAGTCGCATATTTCTTGTGCTATATCATTTTATGATATAGGCTCTGCATCAAGGTTAGCTTTTCCTTTAGGCTTATTGCAGCAGAATCCATTAGTGAGTCCTCATTTTTCGAGGACTAGAGGTTTTCATCTTCAACACTTGTCATTGTTAGTTTTAGTTTTAGAAGTGGGGATTAACTAGGGTTTTTGTCCCAACAAATCATCAATTTCTCTTACAAGGCTTTAAAATAGAATATGTTAGTTTCAACTAAATTCTTAGTGTTTGAGAAATTATCAATGATTTACCAGCTGATCTTTATTTATTCAGTATTTGATTTTTTTATTTTCATAAAGCTTCCACTTAATAGTCTTTTGTAGTAGTTCAGACAGTATAGATTTATGCTATTCCATGGGCTTGCCCAGGATCACTTGTGATGTAAGTATCATGTCGCGTCTAGGAGTGAAACTCGGTCATGACAACCTTGGTCTCAAAATTATGTGCCACTATAACCATGATGGGGTCCTTTACAAGAGTATCTCTCCCATGCTCGAATAGGTCACCCATGAGTGATATCACACCTTCATGGTTTCTACCTTGGCAAAGTATGAACACCCTTCCAACTAAGCGCTGGGTGGAGGCTCCTTGTGTGTTCATATCCGGTATGTCGATTATAAGAATCTCTATTGTTTCACGATTTTTTTCTTCACACTTTCATGTTTATGCTTCACAATATTATGACTTATGATATTTTAGCTCAATATATACTTTATGAGATTTTACTTATGATTTCGGTCATGTCCAACTTTATGATTTTGTTTGAAAACTTGAGCCATTATATTCAGTTTATGATTAAAATCTCATTATTTTCCTTTGATAATATACTCATGATTTCAGAATATCATTTTACTCTATATATTTTTAATTTCTCTAAATACTCAGTACATTTCAAGTATTGACCGGATACTTTTATGTTATATTTATCATGATATGAGTTGAGTAGTCAGTCATTTGACATTATCTTTTCTCTAGCCCTAGTATTGTCCAGGCCATGTGGGTGAGTCCTCATCATTTGAGGACATCAAGCTTTTTATTATGCTATTTGTCTTTTGTTTTAGACTTAGTCAAGCTAGTTAGGGCTTATCCCAACAGCTCATCTTTGCCAAATAGATGCTTTTCAAATAGTGATTTTTAAACATTCAGCGATATTGTCTTGTAATTCCCATTTACGTTTATGATATCTTAAACTTCCACTTAAGCCTTATGTTTTATATTTATATTTCTGCTTGGTGTTGCTCAAGAATATGTAATGCATGTGCCATTGTTATCTTGGAGCTATTCGTGGTTCTAGGTCGTGTTGCGATGCGGGTTTTTATACTCGGTTTGTGACATTTATTTAGTTCGTACGCATTATTGAGAAAACAATATTGTTCATATGGAGTTGGAACATTGACTATTGATCTATTCTGAAGAGAAAAGCATCAAACTATTGCTTGTGTTCTTGCTTCTTGAAGTTGATTATTTACTACATTTTGATACTACGATTCCAAGTCTCTTATTTTTCTATGGTAAGTTCATTCTCATGAATTCTTCTACAAATTTGATATTGTTAACATAAGCGCGGGTAACTAACTTCTATAGCTAGTGTTGTAGAACCATGATGGAATAACAAACATAGGTAAATGATAATAGTGATTGCCAAGCAATAATGTGAATGTATTATTTATTCTCTTGGCTTTAATTTGCTTTTAACTATTGCAAATATTAAATCCCACCTATATCCTCAACTTGCTTGACCAGAGAAGTTTAGGTTAGGAAAAGAGATTAACAATGGAGGTCTGAGGCTATCAACTCTCATCTAATGACTTGAGCTCTATGAGGATAGTCAATCCAAGACCAATGACTAGGAAAAAGTACAACACCTAAATTCCTAGAGGATTTAGAGTGAAATTTATGTATGTAGGTCGAGACGTTAGATGAACTTTATGTGCCAAAAATTCCTAAGACTAGACTCAGGATTTGGAAATGTGATTAGTAGAAAAAATGTAGAAAATTTTCTCAACGACTCATTGCATGAATGCGTGTGAGGAGTAGCAGGTTGTAGGTCAAGTCGAGATGAGTCTCTAGTTTTCAGGTTCTAGACCAACAAGTCAAGGAGTACAACCCCGTTGGTTGAGGTAATGGCTCGTGTTCACAAATCATGGTCAGTATCTATAGAAGAAGGCCTACTAGCAATGAGTCATGGTATGACTCGTAGGTCCTTATGTCGGTCATGGTATGCAGGTCATTGATTGTTTTTGGTGGATCAGGGCTGGAAGGTATGAGTCATGGTATGAATTTGTAGGACACAGCAGTCGTAGCTTGCAGTCATAGGAAGGGCAGAGGAGATAGAAGTAGTGGCAACGGATGGGTTCCACGACCCCATCATTGGAAGTACAATTAGTTGTTTGGCCTGTAGGAACTCCGGGAGTTAGGCGAAATCAGTAGAGACAACGAGAGGACCCCATAAGTCGTGGTACCAAGGTACGAGTTGTGGTGTGAGTCATTTTCATTTGGCAGTAAGGTTTTCCCTGAAATTAGTAAGGAATCTTCCCTTACTTCCTAAGCTCTAAGCCATATACTACTACGTCATTTAAGCTCTAAAAAGAAGGCTTTAATAAGGTTTAGCCTATTTTAATTCATTAAAATCCCATGCATGCAAGTTAAAGTTTATTTTGAAGATCAAGCTTGAATCCTCAAATTCTCCATTATCTTGGGCTTTCAAAGTCAAGTTGAGATTCAGTTTACCGAGGTATGTAAGGCTATGAATGAGAGCTTTCTTTCCTTTCATGCCCAAAATTTCTCTCAAGTTCATGAATTCAAGTTCTAATTCAAGTTTATGATCTTATGGGGTTTTAACCCAAATTTATAAAAATCTCTATGATTTGCTTATAGGTCAATTCTCTTAATGTTCCAAAGTATGTTTTAAGATTTATGGGCAGATTTTATTGCCAAATTAATTATAAATTCATGATTTTAAGTTTTAGAAAATTATGCCCAATTGTTGCAAGTTTCATGAAAGTCAAGTTTATAATTCATGATTTCAATATGATGAGATATCTAGCATGAAGGAATATTTACAAACTACCCATGTGAATCTCACGATTTTGACTTATGAAGTCTATTTTAAGTATGCATGAGTATAAGATTTGGGAAAGCCCACACGTAAGTATGTTTCATGATTTAGCCAAGGTTAATAATATCGAAAACATGATATGTTTGAAGTCAAGACTCCCCATGTTCAGATTTCAAACTATGCATGTGATTATGATTTCAGCTTCATTGAAAAATAATGGGAGTACTATGCATGTTTTTGGGAGTAGTGTCTATGCGAGTAGGCTTTGGGTTTCAAGGTTCCCCCGATCTCAGAACTACATGCCAACATAGGTTTACATATTTACATTAGGATCTCCCTTGAGTTTTCCCACCTGCAAGGGCCTTCCAGCTTGATATTGATATCATGGTAGCATCCTTAGCCTTGGAAAGGTTTCGACGGCTCTGCCCACTTGAGTGTGATAATTGGGACATCACGTAACCTCTATCGTGATGATGTCATTTGTGACGAGTCTCCCATTGTTCCTCATGATTTCAGTTATTCATGTTCATGACTTATTATATTATGTCTCTTACAGCAGTTTTGACCAAATGATCAGTTATGAAGTTTTCTTATGATTTTTAGCTTTGAAAAAATCATATTATTTATATTTTCTTGCTTTGGGTCATTCTGCCAAATATGATATTCAACTTATGATTATGCATGTTTGAATCAGATTTCAGCATGCAGTCCTAACTCTCATGATCTTGTGATTTATCTTTATATATCATGATTTCAATTAATAGTTACACAACATGTTTTACTTACAGAATACTCAGGAAATTTCAAGTACTGATCGCATACTCTATGTTGTATCATTTCATGATACAGGTCGGACTAATCAGCTCAGTTCCACTGTTAGTCTAGCTCCTTGCAGTTTAGTCCAGTTCCCATTGTTGGTGAGTCCTTATCTTCCAACGTTAAATGTACCATTTGATTATGTTATATTCAGTTTTAGATTTTAGTAGGCTAGTTGATTGTTGTTCCATCATCTCATTAGATAGTTTAGAAACATCAGACATTATGTAGATTTTTCAGCTTTGTAGAGTGTTGACTCTGTTTATGATTGATATGTTATTCAGACATCCCCTCTTATTCAAGTTTGATTATTAAATTACATGATGTATGCTCTGAGTTATCATGTTCCATTGTCATGGGTCGACTTGGTCATTTGTGGCTCTAGGTCCCATGTCTCGATCCAGGGTCCCAGTTGGGGTCCTGACAAACTTAATCATCAGTTTTGTAGGAAATTCACCGCGATATTTTATTAATTAAGTAAACCTACTAAGTTATGAAATCATGGGAACACATAACTAGTTCATTCTTAGATATTAGATACAATTAACAAATTACTGACATCATAGCTTAAAATTGCTTCTTTTATTATTACAACCCCTTTTAGAATATTGACTACCAGTTGAATACTCATTATTAACATTTGTTTCTTGCCATATTCCTGTGGGTCGGCCCAAACCTAGTTTAACTATATTTTATAACGACAGCAATACTTCTTAAGGGATGTAATTTAGGTGTATCAAGTTTTGGTGTCGTTGCCGGGAATACAGTTTGAAACAGTTAAATAGTGTTTAAATTCTTCTTGTAGTCACCTTGCTATTTATTTATTTTTGTTGAGATCAACAGCAAACCCCATAAGACAACTAAATCTCCCATTGGAGAAGAAATTAATTGATGCACAACGTGATGAGGTTATGCGATAAGCTAAAGGAAGTTCAATAGCTCTAGATGAAGCTAGAGGAGCGGAAGTTGCTGCAGAAATAGACAAAATCCTTCTCGATTACAGCAGGAGACAAACCATGAAATGTTCTCTACAAGGAGAATTTGACTTGGAAGAGATCGATTTTGTGGATGCCATTGTACCACCCTTCTGCCAGCAAATGCTAGGATTTTAATGCTTAGCATGATGATGAGGAAATTGCTAAGCATGAAAAGGGTTGCTCAATTGTTTGCTTTCGAAGACCCCAATGCTTGCCGACAAATTTCACAAAGTTTGCAAAGCTTACAAGCTACCCGGAGGTTAACACAAGAGGCTATTAGGCTTAGATTATTTCCCTTCTCCCTCTGCAGGGAGGAAAGCCTTTATGGTTGAACAGGATTCACGAATAAGTATAACACCGCCTAATTGGAATTGACCATAACATTCCCTACAGATATATTTCCCACTGTCCCAGATGATTCAGATAAGAGTTGAGATTAATAACTTTAGACAGTTTATGGGTGAATCCTTGCATAAAAACATCGGCTCAGTTTCAAGGAAGAGTTGGTAATTATGAATCAAAAGCTACCGGAGAGCTTCTTAAAATATTCTATAAACCATGATTATAGAATTCAGCAATAACGAGATAATATAATAAAGGTTTTATGATGGCTCATATTTTTGCAATGACCAGCGAGTAAAATAGTATTTTGGGATGCTAGATGATAAGAGTACTTGAGGAGGTATAGAGTACGAGTAATCAAGATACCCACATCGTACATGACATTAAATCAAGCATTGCATGGAGACAACTGTTACACCCCATAAGTTTCTAAAGTATAGTCAGCCTATTCGTATGTTGGTTGAGAGTTTTACAGTGCTATAAGTACAAGGGAAAGAGGCACAGGGAAGGACAAACCAAGTGCCAAGTCGGGATTTCCTTGAGAGAGGCGAGCCAAGGCTGCCTAGAGGGCAAAATTAACGCGAGGCTGCTCCTCCGCGATAGCCAACGTGGCACGGAGAATATCAACGCGTTGGCCTTCCACGTTGCTTTTGTATGCTGCTTCAAGTATATATAGGCCTCACCCTTAGATTTCATGTTATTTCTCAAGTAAACCGACCAACAGAGGTGAGGGCGAGGCAGAACATTTAATTTTAATCCGATTACGCCGCTAAAGGACATCCAAATCCAAATTAACTACAGGTATCGAAGTATAAGGCTGCAGGGGAGAATTTTTACAGAGTTAGTTTCCTGAAATTCGCTAGACGAATAATCGTCCCGCCGAGACAAAGTTGTTGGAATTGCTCCAAACTAGTGTCAATACGATCCCAGGCTTAAAGTAAATTATTTCTCCTTAATAGATTCCCGAGAAATTACGAGAGTTTCACAGTCGTCCTTTGATAAGTTGAAGTATAGTCGGTATATATATATATATATATATATATATATAAAATATTTTTAAGATTTTAAATTTTCCAATTTTTAATTTTTCAATAATATTTCAATTCATGGTATGATTAAATTTTAGAAGGACAGTTGAATACGAGTTGAAACTCTTCAGTTTGCCAAAAAAAGCAGCAAGTATGTAAGGCTTAACTCTCGGCAAGAAGTATCAGCAGCCAAATGCAGTGTACGACTTATGTTCTCAAATAGAAATAACAATCTCAGACACTGCAGACGGTTTCTACCATTGGGTGTAATTCTATATGTTGGCAGTATAACTGCTTTGATATACATATATAAATATCAGATATGTTGCAGTAGCTGCTATGCGGATTACAGTTACATAAATTCTGGTTTGCTACTAGAAAACATACACGAGATCATACTGCGGGACCCCTCGCTAAAAGGGGGAGAGGTTAAATGCTTGATTCACGTTGGCAGCGCTATGGAAACTCTTTTAGTTCTTAGTTTATTGTGATGGTAGACTTATATGTTTGTTGCTAGGCTAGACTCCAGGCTCATGGAAGTTACTGGCCTGAATCGATTGGTTAAACAATAGGCACGATTAGGTCTAACGACCGATTGGCGCACATTGGTAGGAAGCATCCTAGAGGTCATTGAGCGTTATCGCACGTTCCCAGAACTAGAAATAGAGACAGAATAGGTATATTCTAGAGTTAGCGACACCAAAAAGTTGTCCAGTGTATTGAGTAGTCGTTTTCCATCCCTTTAGCCTTATACGGTGATTGTCGAGTCTTAGTCAACTAACAGTTATCATGTAGGACGCCCAGCAAGCCCAGCCCAATCATCCGAGTTAGATAAACCCGTGGGTACCCCGAATTAGTCCCATATTGATCGGTGATAGGTAACACTCTAGTCGGTTTTGTAAGATATTGATGCAATTGCCAAGAGAGGCCGATCTATATAGAATTTCCCTATAAGGTTAGAATTGCCCCAGAACAGTAATATAGATCCGAGTGGATTCAGACCAAGGCTTAAGTTAGTAGTACTCTGCTAGTACGGTGTTAACCACAAGGATTAAGAGGAGTTCGGTAAGCTCCTTGAAGGACCAGGGTGCCGATCGCGTAGAAGCAAGTTCATTAAGTCAGCTCTATAGTTTGTTTAATTAGAAGAATAAAGTGGTCCTTCTCCGAATCCCACAGTTATTCGCAGAGTTTTAGATGTCCGAGTAGGACATTCAGAGTATTTTAGGACACTTGAGACCTGCGCCTATTCATCCCCAGTTATTAGAGATCATGATCACTGTCGAAGGTCCTCTACATCAAATACAGGCACATGGCGTGCCTGCAGACAGCCATGGAAATTATCCACCAAGTAGTAGCACTGGCATGAATTGAAGGCCAGATATTCTCTCTTTATACGTACACTATTGTCATTGCTGCTTTTAGGTTGGGAGTTTCCCTCGATTCAAAGGAGCCTTCACGGCTTCGCCCCAGGGTTAATAGTTGTGTCTCCACCTTCCAAGGGCGAGGATACGTCGCTCTAGAGCGGCATGTCATGCGGGACGAAGATGAGGATCGAATCCTCATATTGTCGTGGTGTCCTTATACACCCCACCGGCTGTTTACGCTGTACGCAAATATCGGGAGTCCTCCCGGACTCAGACTCATTTCTGACTACAGTTTGAGGCCAAACGGGCCCAGTGGAATACCCAAGGGACCAGTAGGTTGTCTACAGTACCAGTAGAGTTTTAGACACCTGAGTAGGGGTATATAGATTTAGATGCTCACCAGGGACTTATGAGGGCCTGGCCCGAGTTGGTCTGTGCTGATTGTACCTCCCGACTTGTGGGGGCCAGGTGAGGATTCTTGGAATTCTTGTGTCTGTATTGTAGTGATGTATAAATGTCTGAGTATGCAGTTTTAGCTTATGTACATGTTGTGTCAGTTAGATGCAGATTGCAAGATCAGCGGTAATCTGAGTTAATATTTGGCTCTTCTTTTACTTACTTCTAGTCCTATTCACCTTATCTATGTCCTTACATAATGCGACCTTATTATCGCGACGCCCTTCGCGAGGTGCTGCATTAATTGCTTGCAGGTACAGATAGATGAGAGTAGGTCACGTAGTTCCACTCATCCGTGATACAAAGCCAATCAGTTCCTTCTTCGGAGCTTGTGTGATAGAGGTTTATTTCTTTTGTTTTATACGGTATGGGCGAGTCGGGGCCACCCATCCGCCCATCTTATTACTCCCCTAGAGGCATGCAGGTCGTGTTACTTCCTGTGGTTAGATGATATACAGCCATGTGGGGCCCTTATGTATTTTATATTATATGTTAGTCGTGTAGGGCCTTGTTTAGCTATTGATTGGTAGCCTTGTGGTCATTGCTCGGTTAGCATTTACGTCTTGCTTTTCAGTTATAACTGAATATCCCTTGGTAGCCTTATCGGCCCGTATAGGACTCTCTGTGATTGTTTGTCTTTTAGTTAGCTATTTACTTTCACAGGGGCTATAGGCCTTGTTGGCCGGGAGTTGTATTTACAGCCGCTATTATAGCCCGTGTTTTCTTGATTCTAGAGTTAGAGTCGGCCACCTTTTGAGTGTTTGGACTCGAGACAGCTCGGCGGTTCGAGTCCTAGTAGGGCACCAGGTGCCAGTCATGCCTCCTAAGGTGGGGTGTGACAAACTTGGTATCAGAGCAGGTCATATCCTAGAGTATGCAAGTTTGTGCTAGAAGTGGAAGTCTTGTCTATGGATGTTTTGTACCACATACTATGGCGGGAGGCTTCAAGGCATGATAGGATGATTTACTCTTTCTTCTTCTCAGATTGACACTGCCAGAGGCAAGGGATGGCATGGAGTTAAGTCCCTAAGTTTTCCTTGTTATGTCTGTCAAGGGTAATGTTTAATATAAAGTGAGACTTTTGGCCAGTTACCAAGATAACTACAGCGGCGGTAGGAGGTATCATTGGCGCCTGATTGGGAGATAGTCAGCCTGGGATGGGAAGCGGACGTCGCCAGTCTCCTAATGCTTTCCCGAGTACCAGGAACCTCGCACTATGATACCATCTACCATCACCCATCTCCAGTTCATTTTATAATCTCCAGAGTGGAAAATCAGAATTATATGGCGTATACGAATCGACTTATCTGTTAGATATTCCGGTCTGGTCAAGGCGGCGGTTAATATTAAATTACACGATGGATGTGAGAGCGAGGAAATGCAGGATTCCCACCTCCATCTTTTCAGATATTGTACAGTTCCATATTATGTGTTTCATTGCAGTGAAAGAGTTATTCTACCTCATAGTTTTTCCAGTAGCATAGGGCGTAGATTTGGCGTGTTGGTCGGAGTAAATAGTAGCGAAGGTTGGATTTATTGACTCCAGGAAAGTGTTTAGGAAATGAAGTGGGGACCCCAAATATTAATATAAATTTCCCAGACCTTCGGTAATAGAAATTTAGAAGAGTGAGTAAGACTGCAATTACTCCCGAAGTGTGTGTAGGAAATCCGCGGTGATAAACTCCGAGTAATAGTCATGTTCAAATCAGAAAAGGCTGAATCCCACCGTAGCATGCTAATAACGGCAAGATATGCCTGCAAGATAATTGTTATGATCTTAGTTTACTTATGATATCAAAGAAGACTAGAGGGGTCATATGAATAAAATGGGTTTGGCTTGCGAGGCGGAAGAAGTATAGGGCCGAAACACGGCACCGTAACTTTATTAACTTGATGTAAGGCAAGTACCGCGAACCCAGAGCTCCTGAAGGAAGGTAAGGGGAAAAGCACGAGTACCCAGACTTTGGGAAGTGAATCGCCTCAGGTTGATAGAACATCATTATGTGAGGACTAAGCCTCGGGGCTAACGGTGCAGAAACCGGTAAGGTTGTAGCCTAAAATGTTGCGGTACGCCCGCCTAAGGGGAAGGTAAGAGAGTGCCGACATGGAGACTTTAATCTAGTGCAGCCTGGAAACAAGGCCCAACAGATAGTGCAGGCCTTCAATATAATAACAAGAGCAAGGTCACAAGAGTCCGTATATTTACCACCTCATTCCAAAGGGTGGCGAAACTTCAAATAGCGAGACTATAGCTAAGGAGCATGTGTTGTTGCTCCCAAAATTTAACGAAAATGCAATGAAGTAATACGAGAGGGTAGGAGATATTATTAAATTATAGAAGCGAACCGCGATGACAGGCCGAGAGAAAAGTGGAAATAGCGAGGAACAAAGTTATCAA
Organism: Datura stramonium; assembly: GCA_018107945.1. Taxonomy (NCBI): domain Eukaryota; kingdom Viridiplantae; phylum Streptophyta; class Magnoliopsida; order Solanales; family Solanaceae; genus Datura; species Datura stramonium. The sequence goes on along the minus strand of JACEIK010003584.1, from coordinate 35,030 downwards.
TGAGAGATGATTTATTATGCATAGGGAGTGGAGAGTAATTAATATGAATACAGTCACTGGGTTATCTCACACTAGGTGTAGCCTGGCCTTATTTAGTAGTATAATAAGACCAATGAGGTCCATTCGTGCCTCGCCAAATGAATTATGTCTCCGTAAGACTAATGTCGGAGTTAAATACCAGTAAGATGGAGTGCATGGAGCCCCAGTGTTTCATAAGCTCCGGCAAGGCACCAATTAATTAAATTTTAGGAAAGGATGTTAACAGACGGTGGCATATATTAACTTAAGCACAGTTCCTCATATCCTAATTGGTGGCTAAGTAAGAATATACAACTCAGACTCTAAGAGGCCTACTATAAATGGAAGTGGGAAGCCTTCTGGATGATATCTTCAGGCAGATGAAACAAACCTGGACATGTTAAAATAGGCAGAAGGAAAAAGTAAAGCTTATCGAGAGAACGTCTCACGACTGCTCAGGCAGCGAAATCTTATGCGTGTACGTGAAGAAACCTAGAATTTAATGTAGTGACTGGGTATTCCTGAAGGTTTCCATTGAAGGAAACGTGACGAGATTTAGTAAGAAAGGCAAGATCAACCCGAGGTTTACTGGACCTTATCAAATTCGCCGAAGAATAGGCTTATGAATTGGATTTACCCTCGAATTAGGAATTCGTTCACCCGATTTTTTATGTATCCAATGCGGAAAGTGCATAGGAGATCCCCCCTGGATTGTCCCAGTCAAGGACGTCCAAATCACTGAGGAGTGCTTGAAAGAAGCTCCAGCTGGCCATACTAGATCAGCGAATCCGCAGACTAAGAACTAAATGTTGCTTCCGTTGCAAGTATTATGGCGGAATAAGAACCGGAGAGGAGATGACTTTGCAGGAGGCGAAGCCGATAGAACGAGATATCCTCAGTTATTTCAGACTTAGTCAGATTGTGCAGCTAGAGGTACGTTGTTGTTGTTCTTTCATAAGTTGCATTATAATACGTAGCCTTGGTGAATTAGTTGACTTGAGTCTATTGTGAAAGGAATGCTATAGTTTGTGTGTGGATTACTTGTATTGGACTTTTCTATGTTTAGGGGTTTTGGATAGTCATATTACGGGGAGACTCTTGTCAAAATTTTCCAGAAAAAGTAATTGCAAGGTTAAGGTTCTTGCAAGTAGAAGTTAACATTCGGGGACGACTGTTTTTAGAGTAGGAGAGGATGTACACCCATAATTTTCTAGCGTTTAGTCGACCTATTCGTATGTTGGTTGAGAGTTTTAGAGTGCTATATGTATAAGGAAGGGCTCAGGGAAAGGCCAAACAGGTACTGATCAGGATTTCGCGAGAGGAGGCTGAACCAAGCTTCCCAGAGGGCAAAGTGGCACGAAGAACACTCCTCCGTGTTAGCCAACGTGGCAGGCTGCTCCTCCGCGTTAGCCAATGCTTGGCATGGGCATAATCAGCGCGTTGGCCCAGCATATACCATGTTGCTTTACTTATGCTGCTTCAAGTATATATAAAAAAAAAAGGCGTGCCTTGATTTCATATTATTTTCTCAAGTAAACCACAGCCAGCAGAAGTGAGGACGAGGTAAAACATTTAATTTTCATCTGATTACACCGCTAAACACCGTCCAAATCCAAATTAACTGGGTATGAAGTATAAAGATGCGGGGAGCATTTCTATGGAGTTAGTTTCGTAAAATTTGCCCGGCAGATCGTAGTCCTTGAGCCAAAGTTGTTGGGGTACTCAAACTAGTGTCAATACGATCCCAGGCTTAAAGTAAGTATTTCTCCTTTATAGATTCCCAAGAAATTACGAGAGTTTTGATCGTGCTTTCTATAGTTAAAGTATAGTCAATATATATATATATATATATATATATATATATATATATATAAATTATTGTTTTCTTCGAATTCAGTAACAGAGGATTTGCCCTATTCTTCTATTAATATGACTACAGTTGAGAAGGGCAGTTGAATACGAGCTGATACTCATCAGTTAGCAAGAAAAGCGGCCCGAGCGAGGTATGTAAGGATTAACTCTCGGAAGTATCAGCAGCCGTACAGTGTTACGACTTATGTTCTCAAATAGAAATAACGATCTCAAACGCTGCAGACGGTTGCTACCGTTAGATTGTAATTCTATATATTTGTAATTAGCTGTTGATATACATATATAAATATCGGCTATGTTAGAAGTAGCTGCTAATAGGGATTACGATTACATAAATTCTGGTTAGCTACTAGAAAACATATGCAGATCGTACTGCAGGAGATCGTACTGCAGGACCCCTCGCTAAAAGGGAGCGGGTTAAATGTGATTCGCGTTGTGAGCGCTATGGAAACTCTTTTAGTTCTCAGTTTATTGTGATGGCATACTTATATGTCTGATTCCAGGCCTAGACTCCAGAAGCTCATAAGAGTTACTGGCCTGAATCATTTGGTTAAACAGTATGGGCACAGTTAGGCGGTCTAACGACCAGTTGACGCCTATATTGGCAGGGAAGCATCCCTAGAGGTCATTGACGTTATCGCACGTTCCAAGACTAGAAATAGAGACAGAATAGGTATATTCTAGAGTTAGCTACACCAGGGATGTCCAGTGTATTGAGTGATCGTTTTCCATCCCTTTAGCCTTATCAGTGATTGTTAGTCTTAGTCAACCTAACAGTTATCATGTAGGACGCCAGCAAGCCAGCCCAGTCGTCCGAGTCAAATAAACCCGTGGGTACCCCAAGGAGTGGTCCACATCAGTAGTCGGTGACGGGCCAGCACTCTAGCCGGTTCTTGTAAGATATTCGGGTACAGAGTGCAAGGAGAGGGCCAGTCTATATAGAATTGCCTATAAGGTTGAGAATTGCCCAGAACAGTAATATAGATCCGAGTGGATTCAGACAAGGCTTAAGAAGTTAGTAGTACTCTGCTAGTACAGTATTAACCACAAGTTAAGGAGTTCTATAACCTCCCTATGAAGGACTAGGGTGTCGATCACGTAGAAGAAAGTTCGACCAAGTCCAGCTCTATAGTTATTTAATTAAAAGAATAAAGTAGTTAGCTATCCACAACTCCACAGTTATTCATGAGTTATAGATGTCCGAGTAGGACATTCAAAGTATTGTTAGGTCACTTCAGACCTCGCTCTATTCATCCCATATTATTAGAGATCATGATCACTATCAGGATCCTCTGATCAAATACGGGCACATGGCGTGCCTGCAGACAGCCATACAGATTATCCCAGAAGCGAGTAGCACTAGCATGA